>OX424574.1:30469541-30647041 GCA_949152435.1 Gastracanthus pulcherrimus | reverse complement strand
ATAAGAATTATACACTTAATTATTCTACACAATTTGGCATTGGTCAAATTATATATAGATATACTTGACCAATGCTATATTGTGCACAATAATTACGTGTATAATTCTTATGTGTAAGAAACGCACTATGCCCATTTTATTCTATTTAGTTATACTAATTTTAACCTTTAAAGAAAATACTAAAAAACTAAAACCCAATAATCGAAAAATCGATAAGAAAGCAAAAGAGCATCGAAAAATCAAAAATTTTATTCCTTCGTACGTCAAAAACAAAAAAAAAATGGGTCCTAAAATATTAATTTTTACCGTGGATTATTCGAGATAGTGACAAGTACGGGAACCAGTTTTGTCATTTCATGTTAAATTTTTAGAACATATCTCTCTGGAAGGTTATTGTTTCTTATGGGGACAACAATATTCCAGAGTATATTTACTCAAAATTAAAAATTAATAGGTGGGTTTAGTATCACCTTAAGTGGTTGTTTCTCAAAGCAACATAGGTATATATATATATATATAGGGCAGAGTTGGGTAGGCAGGGCCAGTGAGTAGCCCGAGCCATTCACCATTTTGAAAATCCTGTTTTTCGATTGCAAAATAATTTCTGAATAAGAGAGTGTCAGAGTTAGTTTTTTTCAATGGACCCTTATTCTCGGGATATCAACCAATTGAGCTCAATTTTCCATTATTTTAGTAAAAAATGATGCCTTTACTTGTGTTCATAGCTCTGCAAGTTTTATATGACAAAAAAATTGCCCAACCGCAAATAAAAAGCTTCTGCCAATCCTATGACCCTTAGCTTCCAGAAATCTTATTGATTGATCCAATGTGAAATTATTTGTTCTATTTAATTCCGTGGTAAAAAGTCAAAACGACAATTCTATTTTTTAAATGTTACGAAATATTGATTTAAAATACGAAATTGCCGTTTAAACCTATGCAAAAGTATAGCATATATTATGAAAAAATATTTAAATTGACAATAATATATTTTGCAACACTATAATTGTTTATTCCATTTTTTATGCCCACAAATTTTATACTACTTTTATAAACAATTTTATTTTGTAATTTTGTAATTTTGTTCGAATGTCTGAATAACACCTTATCCTATATAATCATATGTAGTTATACATAAATATATATAATTATATATTATTTTATATAAAATTAAATTTGAAATCATTTTTACTCGAGTAGTAATTTCATTTCAAACACGTACTATAGATTTATATTAATTCTATTAGTTTCTTAATAATTAAAAGTATGCTTACTCGTACTATATATGATTATATATAGTCATACATAAAGTGATTAAAAAGTATAACTTATATAATTATTTAGATATTTTAGAAACAAGATATATTAGGTTACACATAAAAGGAGTAAAAAAAGGATGGACTAAGAGAGCTCATTGGAATAAAATATTGATACAAAATTTACTTTTTGGGTATAAGAAAACATTTCCCACAGTTTCACATGGATTAATAATTCGAAATTCTGACAATTTTTCTAGTCAATAACAAAGTTTTCATGAATTGTTAAACTAAAGTATATTTTTAAATTATAGCCTAACATTATATTTAATAAATAGCTTAAAAATGCTTCAATTAAAAGTTTCTAAAAATTGTTAAGTATAATAAAAACTTTAATTTATAATGTAAATGGATATTTTAACAATATTTAGTTAATTCTTAATTTATAATCCAAAGTTACAAATTACTCCTACACAATGCATTCTTATATACACTGTCGTAAAACGGGCTGCATCTACCTGGGGTTTCAGGCAGTATTTTCAGAATTCTCTGCATAAATAACTCTTGAAATATTTAGAACTTCTATTAAGGAAAGTTTAACTGTTTATTTAAAATAACAAAATTATAACTTTATAAAATATATAAAAATGTATTATTAAGATCATTAACATAACGACTAAATTTAGTTGAATGTACAAAATAATACGAAAGAGTTTATTTGCAAGAATATTAAATATGACATGTAAGAGCACGTTCTTATTGTTGTACTTGTACAAATGTTTTATATTAATTTTGTTTATCGTTATTTTTTTTTAAATCATATTATTTAATCATTAGTAGGCTATGAGCAACCATAAAATGGACTTTTCCTGCGTTTCACAGCGTTCGATAAGTGAGAAATTTGGCACACCTATATGGTATATACATTAGTAATGGCCGCCCCTTTCACCTATCAATGTTTTACGGCATTTTAATAACTTGACGATTACTCAGAGTATAAATTGTATTTTTTACATAAGCATTAATATATCAATAGTTCTAGTAGTAGATCTATTATCATTATGCTGATAACTAATTTTCACACGTCACGGTAATATTTATTTTGTTCAAGTGTATGTCTATTTCTGATGTAATACAGATTTTAATAGTATGCCGTTTACTTTAGGTGGAAAAAGAAACAGGCTTGAAAAAAAAATCACAGTCATGCTATACGTACAAAATACAAAACCAAACAAACTGATTTGTTTTCTAGGATGTTTCAACTATGTTTTCTGAAAGTTTGAGTTAAAATGGATTATGTAGAGACAAATTTCAGAGGTGCCAGCGAGATGATTTAGTAAAAAGTACCTTTATTGTACGGGCTGTATTTTAGGTTATACGTAACGGAATTGAACGTATCAAGAAAGAAATTAAAAATATTTTTAAGACGTAGAATTTGAGACGTGCTAGATCTAAATTCATGTTGATTTGGTAAAATGTCATATGATCAGACGTAACCTAAGAAATACAAAATTTCGGGTTTCTATTCAGCTTTATATTAGTGATCCATTGAACTGCCAGGGAGGTCTAACAATTTTTTTCGTAAAGATTATAAAATAACGAAGAAACCTATTTTTGATACGTTCAAAATGGTGCTCTTGGGCGTTCTCTAGAATTTGTTGAAAATAACTATTTTTTGCCATTTTCGAAAATTCAAAACATTTTATTAGGTTACGCATGGGTCCTTGGGGACTGAAACTAGTTGTGAGAGCTTTTTTTGATAAGTATTTTCATATAAAAAAAGCTCTCACAACTAGTATATATATATATATATATATATATATATATATATATATATATATATATATATATATATATATATATATAATTTTTTTTAAGAACATTGATGAAATTATCTTATCTTTCTTTTACTTGAAAAACTTTAATATATGTGTATCTCTCTGTGTGTACGTGTATATGCATAACTCCTAGTCTCCGGCTCGCAAAACTCACTCGCCTTTGGCTCGAGCTTGCTCGCCTCCGCCTCATATAGCAAACACATACGCCGGCGAAAGAAGCCTATTTCTCGCATTTGGTACACAATATACTATTATAATATTATAAATAGTACATTATATATAAAGGCTCGGTATCTCATACGTGGATAGCGTTTTCACCGGAGCGTGCGCGAACCATTGTGTTTCGCGCATGCTGTGTAAAAACAAACATTTTGTCGCGAAAATTCTACTTCAATTTATATACCTCACGTGATTGACCTTCTTACACTCGTTTCAAAAAATAGTATGTGCAACACGTGCGCTCAAGTAATTTTCGAAAAGCACCTGCTTCGCGCACTAGTTGCACAATATACTATTTTCTCGAGTTACATTCTGACTTGGAAGTGGGACTAATGGATTGTTTAAGGACAATATTGTTAAAAGACAATCGAAAATCAGGGTTATTGGTAGAACTTGATGAAATAAAGGAATTTGGACTAATTTTTAGTGAAGTCACTTTTTTCCCACAAATGCGGGAAAAAAGTTACTGTTTTCCCGCTAATCATTTTTTAGGGCAAAAAGTGTAATTTTGGTCTCGCTTTTCAGGGAAAAAAGTGGCCATTTTCGTTCAGATGGGCTTAAAATTTATTATAAAGAATTAAGATATGGTTTCACATTATACCAATAAACAATAAATATAGTTTCCACTGTTCACCTTAAGCTAAACAATTATTTTGTTGACTAATGATATCATTTCAATATAACATAAAAAACTGTCGGCTTAGCATTTTTCATAAAACAAGTATAAGGAACTGTAATTCTGTGGCTTCCCAGCATAGCGACTCATAAGTCCATTTTTCTTAAAAGTTAGTTTTGAGCGATTTTGTTATCTTTGTTTAGTACACTTTCAGGTAAAAATGTAGAAAATCAGGAAAGTGTAAAAACAAGTAACCATATCTAGTATTTATAATTTATTTTCCAAAAAGCGTACTTATACCGTTATGTGTTTCACCCACAGAATTAGGTACATTTAAAATTTCACAAATACTGAAAGGTATATTTTACGTTTTATACGAGGAAGACATTGTTTGAAATTGTATAATAATAATATGCTTAACGAACATCGTATAATCCAATAAACTTTTCATCTAAACGAATTCATAGTAAAAAAAGGAAAACAAAGTTATTATAGTGTTGTACAAATTATACGACGTTAATAACTGTTATATTTAACAGGAAGCGATGCAACCTTAACATAAGAAAAAAGTGAAAGTACACGAGTGATTTTTAATCGTGCATGATTGAAACGTTAATAATTTAATGATAAGTGGAAGTAAAGCAAAATTCGCAGTGAAAGAGGTTCGCGTGTTCGAACGTCAACTAATGAAAAAGGATTGACATTTTTAAATGACATAAACCTTGCCTAAGAGTTATTATTAATAAAGACAGTCGCACTGCCAGCGACGTAATCGCCATTGCATCTTATCATGCAACATAATGGTGCATCTGAACAATCCTAAATTACATTAACGTGTAAGCACTGGCACAGGTAAGTGCGAAGACACTCACATAACGACTTTATAATTTCAAATTGTCCTGTATAGTTTGTTAATTCTGTGGCAAAACTAAAAAGTTTAATTATACAGTTTTAATATCTGCTAATCTAAGATACGTGAAACTGAAAAGTTTTTACTAAAATCAATTAAAGGTAAGTAAATATATCAGTTAATGTACCATGTAACCTGGACGGTTTGTACCAATAGGAGATTTTCTTTAATTGATAATACTAAAATAAAAACTGCGAATAAAAACTTATGTACTCATCTGAAAGGGAATTTAATTATCTATCGAATAAAATTGATAAAGAATAAATTAAAGCTTTAAAATAATAGAAATTAAGAAAAATACTATGTTCACTAATGTACCAAAAACTGGACACGCCAAAAACACACGTACCGATACTCGGACATCGTCGTTCGATACATGGCTACGCTAATTTTCCTTTATTTTTCATCTAAATCAACAGGAGGCAACCGAATCGTGTTCTTCTGTAAAAAAAACTTTTTCCTACTTGCACCGTAAGTATGCTTTTTCGTGTATATAAATCAAGCGGAAAGTGGTTCTTTTCCGCCTCAGGCAGAAAATCAAACCCTCGAGCGGAAAGTGCGGTTCACTCAACTCACTTTACTTTCCGGCCGGTTCATATAGTCACGAAAAATCATCCTATTCCCTACACCTGCACCGAAAGTACCACTTATCCTCCCGGGCGCCTGAAGAGAGTAGTATATTACGTATCTAGGGAGGAAAAGTATCGGGTGGCAATTTACACGTGCTACGGACTAGCTATTTTTCCTCCAGTGGTGCGTATACTATTTTTCACCATACCCGGGCCGATACTGACACATTTCAGTTTCAGAGCCGGGAGGAAATATGGTACTTTCGGTCAAGGTATGGTGAAAATGTGTATTTTCGGTGCTGGTGTGAGGAAAAATAGTATACGCACCATGGGAGGTAAAATGGCGACCCCATTTCACGTGTTTGCCGCCTTCGCCTTTGGCTCGAGTGGCATTTTACACGTGGTATGGACTCGTCGATTCTTTACTTCCCTAAATGCGTAATATACTATTCAGTTCAGGTAGGACAAAGAGTATCGTGTGTACCACAGACGGAAGATTACTAACGCTCGTGTTAGTTGCAGCCCTTGCCTGGGCAGCCGTCGCGGTATTCACTCACTTTCCGCCCTTGATACTGACTTATTATGAAATAGTGAAAATTCACTGGCGAACAGTGAATATTCACTATTTTGAATAGTTATAACTCAGCAACTAAAAAACAGTGAATATTCACTATTTAAAATAGTGAAATAAATTTTCACTACTTGAAACAGTGAAATTTTAACATTCAGTAAATTAAAAAAATAAAGCTATTATTAAACGCGTATATAAATATATATGAGATGTATTAGATATTGATTATGTATTAGATTTTCATTTGAACATTTATATATATTAAAATAAGAAATAAATTAAAAATGTGATAAAAACTTCTGCGATGGGGATCGAACTCTTGTCCACAAGGTTTACAGTCAACGTCTTCACCACTTGCCTACGTAGGTTGCTTGCATAGAGTAAATTTTATACCTCTTATAATGTGCTGCGAATTTAACTGATATGCATATATTGATACGAAGGTACTTTTGATACTTGAATAAATTTTTTGTTGCACATTACAACAAAAATTAATGTTCAATTTAATTATAATTTAATTATGAAAAATGAATAGTTTTAGGCATTTTTCAAATTCTTACAAAGAAAAAATGGATTAGAATCATAATTAAGAGATTATTTGCACCATTTTTATTAGTTCATTAATTATTTATTTTGTTATTACATAATAAAAATAATACTTAAAGTTCATGAAATAAAAATAATGTTAACTGAAATTAGGTTATGAAATACCAACTCAATCCCTACTTTACCGGTATTTCTACTTACGTATGAGGCCTATTCTTCCGTTTGGGGGCGCTGATCGTTGCATAAGGATGAAAAGCGGTCTTTTTAAATGAATACAAGTTTTAAATAGTAAATTATAACATTTATTACGTAATTAAAATTCTTTCCATTTAATGTAACAACAGTAATATTGTTATGTAAGACTTTAAAATTTCTCCTCATCATGTTAAAGTCATAACCTAAAAAAACAGTATAGGATAAAGGGTTTACTTGTTGTCGTCCCGTACAAATGATTTTCTTTTTGTAAAAATGAAAGGGAAATGTTGTGTCTGGAAATGTGAAAATGAAGTTAGCAGTAGTGCTCATTTATTTCCAAAAAATGAATCACTGCGCAATAAGTGGTTAAAAGCTATGAAATGTAATAATTGGAAACCTGGAAAATGGAGCTAGATTTGTTGTGAACATTTCAAATTAACAGACTATCTTCAGTATGATAGTAGTGGTCAGTATATAAATATTTAACAACAATATAAAAAATATGATCAATCAATTGTAATATAAAATTAACATTACAGGGACTGGAGCTATAAACAGTATTTTAAAGCCAGATGCGATTCCTTCTATTTTTCCATGACAATCCCTGAAAAAGCATGAGTGGATAAAATATAAAAGACTAATAATTAGAAAAAGTTTGAAGGATAGAATTGCTGAAAGAATATTAAAAGACATGATCATACGAACCTTGCAGGATATACGTGCTAATGAATCTCAACAGCCAATTATGGAAACGAATACGTCTAGTGAAGAAAACTTAGATTTCTTTTCTGAAAATGAAAATGAAAAATTTCAACCTGAAAACGAAACTTATTTAGTATATACTGTTGTAGAAGTAGAAGTGAATTCTAGTGAATCTGAATTAAATTCAAGGTTAGAAAACTACGCTAAATTTATGTTTTTTTTTCAAACATTGGGTGAAGCATGTTATTCGCTGGAGTACATTTATAAAACTAAACCAAAAATCAGTGTTTTGGATCAGTTTTTTCTAACACTGATGATCTTAAAGCAAAATAAGACTTATTATGAAGTAAGTTTGTTTTTTAGTATACCCATTAAACAAGTTGAAAATATTTTTGTTACGTGGATCAGGTTCATGAAGCTACACTGGTCAGAAGTGTCCCAATGGCCATCAATAGACTTGGTACATTTTTTTACTCAAAACGATTTTCGTGATAAGTTTTCTGGTACATGTGGTATCATTGATGGGACTGAAATTGGTATTCAGAAGCCTGGAATTCCAACAGCTCAACAGAGTACATTTTCTACGTATAAAAATAAGCCTACAGTGAAGGTGCTTGTCTTTGCATCGCCTGGAGGTTTAGTTAGTTACATATCACCTGCATACGGAGGGTCAACCAGTGATAGACAGATAATTGAAAGGTGTAAATTAATTCAGTTGTGTGATCCACAAGATTCACTTATGGCAGATAAAGCTTTTGATGTTCAAGACCTGCTAGCCCCATATGGAATAAAATTAAATATCCCTACTTTAAAAAAAAAAAAGAATCAAATATCTGGACAAACAATCATTCAAGACAAGAAGATATCTAGCAAGAGAGTTCATATTGAACGGATTATAGGTTTAGGAAAAACTTATAAAATATTAGAAGGGCCTTTCATTGCTTCACACACTAAGTTGGCAGATGATATAATATTTGTCTGCTTTATGTTGTGTAATTTTCGAAGGTCAATTATAAGCAGAGACGCATAGTGAATATTGTTATATTTTAATTAAGTGAATTCAATAAATATAATGTATATATTAGAAATTTAGAAGTTATCTTTTGTCTTGTTTTGTGTTATATTGCAAATAAAATTAGTGTTCAGTAATTTTTATAAAAGTGTTTTTGTAATATTACTTTTCTAAAATGGCTTTCATAAAAAGTAACTAATTTTTTAAACATATGGTCTATAAATTTGTTATCTCTCTTAACTTGAACTAATAAAATATCTTTGATCGTGTAAACTATAAATGTACATATTTGTTTTTCTGCACAGTAGAGGTGCCCTTCAACCTGATAATAATAATTATGCTCTTTTCTAAGTTTGTATAAACCTTCTCTGTCACATAAATACAAATAATTAACGGTTTCCGGTGAAATCATTTGATCTTTTGCGCTGTATGGACATTTAACTTCAATAGCAATTGAATCGTTTATTATTCCATCAGGTGATGCAGACAAAAATGGGAATTTGGAGGATACGAACATGCCACATTCTGAAACCTTAATATTGTTCAGAGCTTTAAATTGTTTAATACCATGCCGTTCAAATTTTTTTCCATGCTGTATAACTGGTACACGAGACAAATCTCTTGGTGTCATCAGATCTCGAACAAGTCTTGTAGGATCTTTAGTGGAACATATGCTACCAAAACATGAACTATTCAGTCGAATATTTCTTTGTGCAAACCAAAGTTTATTATTAGATTGTCCATGAGTTGTAAACTCTATTTCTACTCTTGCATTAGGTGAGATGTTCATAAGATTCATACTTTCTAGAAAGACTTGCTCTGGGTTTTCTTTTGTGTAATCATGGTCATTGTGAATTGCAAATAAATTTGCAGGTCCAAAGAATTGCAATTCTGGAAACGTTTCAGACTGTATTGCAGAAAAGTTTATACAAATATTTCTAAATATTGTGGAATAATTATCGACTTTTCTAAATTTATTAGGTCTAGGATCATAATCTTTTAATTTTGCTTCTAAGATATCTGATTTTTGAAAGTGCATATCTTTAATTTTGATTGGCGAGTCAGCAAATCTTTTTGTTTGATGAAATGTCTGTAATTTTTCAGTACATGTTTGTCTAGTTTTGATGGTCTTGTTTTGTATGAAGTCTGAAATAGCTTCAAAAAATATGCATACATGTTTGCAATGTGCAGTAGGACCTCTCCCAGCTGCACATTCACATTGCGTCTCAGAAATACATTTGTTTGATGATAACTTTACATCTACATTGTAAACAACAGCTTTTCTATACTGAGAAGCTATTCTAGCACATAAAAATGTCTCGTTTTCATCATTGCAAGCTTTTCTTAAGCTTAACAAATAAAAATCTTTATACATTTTTGTTCCATTATCATTGTTTACAGATGCTTGAATTGAATTGAAGTACTGTCTGTCAAAATTACTCTCTATATTTAAACTATGGAAAGCATTTACATCTTTGTATAACTTAGCATCAGGTTTAATAAAGTTATAAGATTGGTCTTCATCCTCTGGTACTACATTGATAAACAATTTATCATAATCAACTAGCCTGAAAATGTCATGTAAGAGATGAGAAAAAATTAATCCTACAAACACGAATTGTCCTAACCTTTGCACTAATTCGGCTTTTTTGCCTGTCGTTTAAGCTTTTCTTTTTTTAGCTCTGCTGTCAATTGCTTAATAGTCCATTTGCCATAAATTAAACTATTATTATTGTTATTCATTGTAAAAAGTAAATAGCTCACATACGTTACAATGCTAGCATTAAAACAACCACATTCATATTTCGCGGAATTTACCCCCATGCAACGATCAACGCCCCCAAACGGGAAAATAGGCCTCATTAGCTACCAAACTAGTGAAAAATCACTATTGTTCTAGTAAATACAGTTTTCACTGACAAAATAGTGTAATTTTCACTGATTCGCCAGTGGAATTATTTTCACTAACTAAAATAGTGAAAAGTTCACTATTTCAAATTAAGAGAGTACGCAATATACTATTATTGATATTTTTTTTAACATACAAGGTTCACAACAAAAAAATAAAACATATGATATTCGCTTAACCTACAATAAATAACCTGGTACGTGCGCTACAGCTGGGAAAATGTCAATTCCGAGACACCAAACAGCAACGGTGATATTATTAAAATTTCACAATGATGTAGGACTTTATGTATATGAACTGGTGATAATCACTACAGAGAAGTGTATTACATAAAGCAAAACATGTTTTATGAGAAAAATTGTTTATAAAATCCCCCCTAAAATAACGTATTTTATTTTTATGCCTTGTCCAAAATATATATTAAGACTATTTGTACAGGAACATTAAAAAAAATTATCCATCGAAAAGATGATCTCAGTACGAGAGGGTTAAGTAAATAATAAGTGAAGTATTATTGAATAAGATTTAAATTTGTAAAACTTGTTGGAGCGAATGATATTTTTTGAAAGTATATATTATCATTGCTCAGTTCTGACGTTTTTTTTTAATATTCATGCATAAAATATGACTTTAACAATTTACATATTCAAATATACGCTATTTCAACAATTTTTTACTTTTTGATTTTCACCCCTTTACAGAAAAATGCTGTAGAATTGTCTGCACGATTCTCTGCATAAAATTTTGCACGACATTCTGCAGAATTTTCTGCAAAGAATCTTGCAGACAATTCTGCAAAATTTTTCTGTGATTTCACCGGTATTAGATTAATACTGAACTAAAATAATTAACTATTTCTGTATTCGAGTTTAACTTTCACCTTTTTCTACTGTTTTTCTCTGAACTTTCGTTGCGCATTAGTTTTTGTGGAAAACTTTTCAATTAATAGGACATTTTCTTCTCCGCATTATGAAGAAATGTATGTATCGTGAAGGGACCCTGTATTTTCCCCATTTTTTCTAATTGGTATATTAGAAATTTTCTAGTCTGTAATAGAAATTGTGCATGTACATTAAAGATTGATAATCTACATCATTTTGACGTAAAAATCATAAACTTATTGTAGTTAATCAATATTTTAGAAATGATTTTTAAAAACTAGTAGGAATCAGACTGAATAAGACAATAATTTTAAAAATAATTAAGGGGGTTATCCAGTGATTTTATACAAAATTTTAAGTTAACTGATATTTTTAGGATTTGCTTTAAAATTGATTTTTTTGCATATTTGTATTACTTGCGGGGTATATAGAGTATTCTATATGCTCATTTTTACTTAAAACGAGGTATATGTTCAGCACAATTATGAATTTTATTGAAACTGGGTTTAAAAGATTTTTTTAGCATAAGAAATATAAGTCGGAATTCATTAAGTCATTAATTTTGAAATTCGCAAATAAATTTTTAACTTTTCTTAAATAAACAATAAAAGTAATATCTAAATAATTAAATTTTGTTTAAATAAAATATGACTTATATTTCATTTGCTAAAATAAGTCTTTTAAGCCCAGTTTCAATCAAATTCATAATTGTGCTGTGTGTATACGTCATTTTAAGCAAAAATGAGGTCTTCGAAGAAATCATCCATCGAAGGGCAGTTTAGGTACTTTTATCATATAGAATACTTTATATACCCCGCAAATAATACAAATATGCAAAAAATTTTCAATTTTAAACCAAATCCTAAAAAAGCAGTTATTTCTTTTAATTTTGGATAAAATTACTGGAGGGCCCCCTTAATATAATTAAGTGAACAATTTTTAGATTTTTATAATATTAATGTAAATAAAATATTTTGAAGTTTATGTGACTCAATTACTTGCCCATTGTTAATTTAGAGATAAGAAATGAAAATAACGATTCCTGCGAGTCAAAACGTAGGCGAATAAATCCATTTGAATCGTAGGTATCGTTATTTTCTTTTCTTACCTCTAAATAAAATATTGTTTTAATTTTCATGTATGATGTTTTTATATTAGAAGCGAAATGTTTAAATTAAATGCAATAGTTCTAACACACTTTTAATCTTCTTTTTACTATAGCGAATATTATAGTTGTACAAAAACAGTAAATCTACTATTATAAAGTTTTTATGAATTTTATATTATTAATCAAGTATAGTTTATTGGAACTAGATTTATTTGATATATTTTCTTTAAAACAAGTACATCGTAATATTCATATTTAATAAAATAAGTTTATTATATTGTTGTAATGCAAAATTTTAATTGACATACTTATTTCTTTAGATACGTATATTACGGCAAACTGCGCAAACATTCTTTGAATATTTCAAATAACCAACACGTACAAGTAGCTCGCCGCTCTACTAAAAATAAATACTCGCTATTAATCCGCGAAAACATATTTACGGACCGATTTCGCGCGTGAACCCACCTTTTACCGCCCAGTGAACAGAAAAAAAAACCGACGAGCCGAACTCTTGCGAAATATTAAGTAATTTGTATCACAAAACTGGTTTCCACCAAGCCAGCAGCAGCAGCTCACACTCGCGAGAAAAAAAGAAAGAAGAAAAACTAGAAAAACAGATTCGGTGAAACTCTCGCTGCAGGCTCTCAGCGAATATTCCGAATCCCGCGCCGTCAACTTTTGTCGCGCGCACATGCACACACGCGCGCGCGCGCGCGAAAATATTACATTATTTATTCCTCGCGCAATGTGGCGCGCATGAGTTGGATAATGGATGCGGGATTACGGGCATAAATTGCGATCGTTTTACAAAGTGACTATATGCCTACCTGCTGGCTCGCCGGCAGGTAAATGTAAAAGGAAAGGAGTCGGATAAAAAGCGCAGCCGAGAAAGTAAGCGGCTTTCGCCGTGGCGATGATCGCGGCGGCTCGGCTGCACCTGACGGAGAGATGGAGATGACGACCGCAAATCCGCGACGACGCGCGGGCCACGTCATGACCTTTATCTTTGCCGGTGAGCGCGCGGGTCAAGGTTAAGCGACACCTTCACCAGCCAATATTGACTCTATAAATCACGGGTGTTCAGGTATCGCGCGTGCGAGGTAGAGAGAAACGTTATAGGTACGGCTGCGGCGCCTGTGCTGTCCTTTCGAAAAAGCGAAGTAAGAGGTGTTTGATGGAATCGCGCTTAAGTGATGTTGACTTTAGTAATGAGAAAAATGAGTAAATCAGTGATAGAGTGAGAAAAACGCTACTGAAAATAATCATAATGTGATTGACTGTTAATTCCAATGATGAAGTAATTTGAAGATAACTATTTGTACGTAATAGTCTAGAAGCTCTAACTGAATTAAGATGTATCTTCATTAGTTATATAAAAATTATTATTTATTGCTCTTAATTAAAATAATTATTATTTAATTATTGCACAACATATTATATTATAGAAAAGATTAAAACTTCATTTATGTTTTAATTAAAGCATTATCAATATATGAAAAAGAATTATTAATTAATTAATTACCTAAATATTTTTCACTCATTATTGAAATTTGTTGAAATCGATTTACTTATAAACAACATACAAATGCGGTTTCAATTAAAAAATCATTTATTCTCTTTCTAGAAGTTAGTAATAAAGTTAATAATGACAGAATTAACATAATATTAAGATTAAATCAAATTTCAAAGAATTTTTTTTTGTATACATACATAAATAAAATTGTCACTTTAAAGGTGAATTTTAAAGATACTGAATATAATTTCCGTATTTACAGGCTTTTTATTATTTAGTTTCGAGTTTGAACATAAATTTTACTCTATTAAGAATTTTTAAACTTATTAAAAGGAAAGAGAGTAATTGGTTCTCATTCTCCATACTGGTTAATTTATTAATTAATAACTGTTTGAAGGAAATTAGAATAGTAAACTGTATGATTCATACCTTCTTAAAACCTTTAGGGATTCAAAGACAAGATACGTTAATTATCTAATTAGACAGGAATTTTTTCCAATGCCCAAGAAGTCAATGAAGCGATTGCTTGAGTCACGTTAATTAAGACTTCCCTTAGTTTTTTGTGTAGGTATTACAATGTACATCGTACATTGTTGAAAACATCGGGAATTTGTCGCATGACACTTGTGAGTTTTCACTCTCATGGTACAAAATTGGTCTACATTTTTGCACGACACGAAGTTCATCTAATGCTATTTCTCTGCCTGACGAAAGAGAATCATTAGAATGACGCGGGGGGTGCAATTGTTATACTAAAATTAAATAATTAATTGATTATCTAAAAAAATGCTCTGTATTTCATAAGCATAATTCAATTGCATGAATTACGAGAATATTATATTTCCTTAGCTTCAAAAATTAAATATATATTTATCGGAAGTTCCTGTCATTCATATTTATAGAAAAAAATAATGTAATAAATTACATGTAATAATTCTTATAAAAATAAACTTATCCTAGCTTAATTAATGTACGTATTTTTATTTCTACGGATTGAAGGATAACAATAATTTTGTGTATATTTAATATTTTCTTAAAAGTTTAATATCCTTTTATTTACTCGATATAATTATCTGATAACTGCCATAACCTTTTAAAGCGATATCGCTGATACATTAAATCGTTTTAACTAGTTTCGTAAACAAGTAGGGAAAAAATCGTGTGCTTAAATTAGCCGTTAATTACACAAGGCAAAGAAAAGAAATCACAATGCAAAGATATAGAGCTACAACACGTTCTTTGCATTTTTCGCTTTCATTTACTTTCACTGATTCGATGATCTTTGGAACTCCCACGTTATCATAAACTTCCGGTATAGCGTGGTTGTGTCGGCATGATGAAAATTTTTACGCTTCGAAAATCGATGTGACGTGCGATAACATTACATTTCGCGCGTCAACGATTGCGCGAAGTTGTTTTGGTGTCTTTATCAAGCGGCGAAGAATAAGCCTTGACTATCGAAACATGTGCAGGTACATGCATGTACCGGTAGGTGTATACGTGCATGTGCACACGTATGTGAGAATAAGGCTAAGTCAAATCTCATTAGCATCGAATAACCGCAAGCCAAGCCCGAGAATCGAGAAGAAAAAAATGAAGTATGCCTGACTTGCACTCTTGTTACTTTTCACTTTCGTTCTTCGCACGCATGTTACCCGTAATTGGAAAAAGAAAGGGTTTCATTAAGCGGGGTGAAACTAGTCGAGTGGAAATTCGAAAAATTTTAATCGATTCTATGGAGTCGAAAAAGTGCACTACAATGAATCGAGGCATAAATATGTGCTCGCTCTTTGTGCTCTTTTGTGTGCGTTGATTTTAATTGCTACATAAATTGATCCAGGGATAAAATGGATTTTCACACTTACCTTTGTTCTATCGTAATGGGCGTCTTAACTACTGTTAATTTATCCGTGGTTTCTAATGAGAACCTTTAATTCTGCACGTACTCTATTTCACATAATTTATGCAAGTTTCTTAGCGTTGTTCCAAAAATGTCAAAGCCGAAATCTTATATACAATTTTATATATTAAATCTATTAATTTTTACACAACCTAGTTATAATCATTAAACTCTATTGTTCTAAATAACATGAAACCTGTAAGAAAACTTCAATTTAAAACTAGTAAAATACTGAAAATTTATATTCAATGAATTTATTACTTTTTCTCATGTTTCTAGTTTCAGCATTCCTTATAAAAAACATTATTATTTGATCAGTTAATTGTATATATATATATATATATATATATATATATATATATATATATATATATATATATATATATATGTATATATACAATTAACTGATCAAATACTAATGTTTTATATATATATATATATATATATATATATATATATATATATATATATATATATATATATATATATATATATATATATATATATACACAATTAACTGATCAAATACTAATGTTTTATATATATATATATATATATATATATATATATATATATATATATATATATATATATATATATATATATATATATATATATGTGAAGAAAACATGAAGAGTACATTGACATGCTGTTTTTTTTATTTCAGCGGGAACATATACTATCATAATTTTGCTTCATCCTAAAGAAAGCTTTGTAAATATAAGTTTTATTAAAAACAAATTAGAAATATGTTTTGGTCCATTTGGAATCAAAATACACTATTTTTAGAAAATGTCCATATGGATGTGTGTGTGTGTGTGTGTGTGTGTGTGTGTGTGTGTGTGTGTGTGTGTGTGTGTGTGTGTGTGGACAGGAGAGTGGGTGTGTGTAAGTATACATGTGTGCGTGTGTGTGTGAGTTTTAGTTTTTCGGGTTTTTAATACCGTAGAAAAAACATCATCAAACCAGCGAAAATGCATTTGAAAGAGCATGAAATTACATAACTTTTCCGACCTGAAAGTTTGGATAAGGTTATTCCTGTATTTTGCTATACACGAAAACGTCATTTCTTGTTTAAACGATAATATCTCGGAAACAAATGACGAAAAGTTTTTGAGCTAGTTTTGAACCATTATATTTTTCTTTTGCCGAGAAAAGAACATTTTGTAAAAGAAATCAATTTTCTATGCCGCACGATAACTTGAGTAAAACGGCATTATTCTTTTTGAAACTTTCCAGAAAGGTAGCTTTTAACTATCTCTTCGCTAAGTTACTCGTATTTGCCCAGATCACGAGGACTTTTATTTTTCAAAATATTGGAGGTTACATATTTTTTCAAACTTCTTTATGATCGCTTATATCTCGAGAACAGCGCGGTCATTTTTTTCAAACTGGAGTCATTTTTTTTATTTCTTAATGAGGATTCGGAATTAAAAATAAATTTTAAGATTAATCGACTCGTTTTCGTTTTACAATGAGGTATATTATTTTGGAATGTAGAAATAATATGATCGCTTCAGTGTAAATGCATCTGAAAGAGAATAAAATTATCTATTTTCCTCGACGTAAAATTTTCTATAAGCTACCTTTCTTCTTTTGTTATACACGAAAACGTCATTTTTTGTTTAAATGACGATATCTCGGAAACATGATAATGTTTAAAATAATTTGAGCTGAAAAAGATAGCTTTCCACTGTCTCTTGGCTGAGCTCTTTGCCAAGACTGTAAGATCTCTTATCTTTCGAGATATTTGAGGTTATATGTTTTTTAATTTTATTGCTTATATCTCGAAGATTTCGCGGACATTTTCTATTAACCAAACCAATTTTTAATTATTCTGATAAACATATAAAATCAGAAAAAAAATTAAAGTTTCCTCGATTCGTTTTTGTTTTATAACGATTTTTCTATTTTGCTTCCTCATATAGGAAGCTTTGTGATGGTAAAAGTAAAGTTTTGCTAAAAACATGTTAGTAACATGTTTTGAGACATTAGGAGTAAAAATACACTAGTTTTAGAAAAAGTCTGTATGGATGTGTGTGTGTGTGCGTGCGTGCGTGCGTGCGTGCATGCGTGTGTGTGTGTGTGTGTGGACGGATGTGTACGACGATTAATCTGAACATTCACGGCCAAATTAATGTTTCAGTGCGCAATGATTTTGTTTCTCTTAAAGGAAGGAGCTGAAAAAGAAATATTTGTTATTTTTCAAGTTTTTTTATTCTTTTAACGGTTTTTCGATTTTTGAGTTCTAGTTTCTCGGGTTTTTTGGTATGTTTGAAATAATATCATCAATTCATTTTGTATGCATTTGAAAGAGCATAACATTAGCTATCTTCTCCGACCCGAAATTTTAAATAAGCTATTTTCTTTTTTCTGCTATATACGAAAACGTCGTGTTTTGTTTAAACGGTGATATTTGCAAAATATAACATGGAAGAATTTTGAAAAAAATTATGGTGATTAGAAATATAGATAAGAATATTTTGTAATCGTTTTTTGGCAAAGAATAAGTTAAGTGAAACGTCATTATTCCTTCTGAAAATTTTCAGAAAGGTAGCTTCATACTATCTCTTGAGACTGTTAGAATCCCAGATTATAACGACCTTTACATTTCGAGTTATTTAAAGTTATATTTTTTTAATTATTTATATCTCGAGAACAACGCGTTCATTTTTTGTAAAACATAGCTCATTTTGATACTTTTTTTTATGAAGATTCTGACTGCGAAAGAAATTTTGAGCTTTATTGATCCATTTTTGTGTTACAATGATTGCTTTATTTTACGACATTTTACGGTATTCTGAAATAAATTATTTTTGTATTTTAGAAATAATATGATTGTTTAATTATTTCTTCCTTTGTATTTAATGGCTATGTGTCTCGTTTTTTGGACTCCGATGTGTCACAATGTATATGTGAAATGCATATATTATTTTGTATTTTAAATTTGTATTTTATATACTTGTTTGTTGTGTTGTGCGAAGTCGGACGAGCGAAAGCCATCACCTGCTTACTTTATTGCCTCAAAAATTTATTTATATATGTATTGTTGTTACTCAAATTAAAATATTTTGTCTAAAAATATATCTTTAATTGTAACCCTAAGCTCTATAATCGCTATATTTAGTAACAGTTATATTACTTTTCAAATTACTGTTGAAAATATTATAATTAAAAAATTCAAGGACACTAGTACATACCTATGGACAATTTCAATACCAGGCATATTACGATGACAATAATACCAATAACTTTTTTCAAACCATTGGTGGAGGTACTTTTACTTTTAAGATTTGATCAAATACTATATTAAAATATTTATTTGTCTTTCCTCTCACTCTTTTCCCATGCAACCAACAAGTTTGAGAATTAATATATTCAATGCTAGTAGAGATATCAAAATTAAAAAAAACCTCACAGTCATTTAATTTTATAAACTTGATTTATGAAGATTTATTATGATTTTTCTACTTTAATATTTTGAAATCGATAATGCAATCTACAAGCACAAGATTATAATTTTTTGTAATTTATCTTTTAACAATAATTGATGATAAAAACATCCGCGGTTTTGAAATATTATTAAGAAAGATATATAGTAATTTCAAATAATCTATTAGAATAAAGAAATTCATATTGGAAAAATTAATTTAGTTTGAGGAAGCTAAGTGCCAATGAGTTAGCAGCAGTTTTTTTTATTTAAACAGAAACGCAATTACAAGATTCTAAGGAAAATATCCATAATCTACAAGTATCAATTTTTAGCAACCTTTTTAAATTAAGTATATATTATATATATAATATATACTTAATTTAAAAAGGTTGCTAAAAATTTTATATATATAAATATGTATATAAAATAATGTTGAAAAGAATATATATATATATATATATATATATACATATATATATATTCTTTTCAACATTATTAGAAAAACATTGTGCATAATTAAATGACTATATATATGAAGATTAAGTATGGATTAAAAATCGATAACATAGAATTTATTACTTAAATGCATACAATTTTATGTCAATTATAAATTCACATTTTTTTTATCCTGACAAACTAAAATTAATGAAGGATGCGCTAATATAATATACATAGAAAGAATAAGTTTCTTTTAGAACATAAAATAACTGCAAAGCTTTTGATTCTGAATCCATTTTGCTTTAAAAATTATTCATTTTTGTTTATAAATAAAAGAGTGAATATTCACATTTTTTTTTTAAATCTGTTGTTCGATAAAAAAATGAATCATGCACTCAGAAAACTATATTGTAACTCATACGATATATATCGCAACTCACGCAACATCATATCGTAAAAGTTTACGTATCGATATCAATATTATTCAGCATCAGATGCGATATGATATCGTAAAATTAGCAATTTAAAATCTTAATTTCTACATTAAGAACACAATTTTAAATATTTCAAATTATTTTAATAGGCGAAATATTATGTGCAGATCCCATGCTCATGATTTTACTAGGTTGGATTGATTGGATTTTGATCTACGATATATGAATGGAAAAATTTACGAAATCATAATTTTACAATATGAAATTTACGATATGGTTTTCTCAGTGTGGATTTCATAACGCTTTTTACGGAATTAATTGTGAATTTATATTCTTAAAATTACCTGCATAGCATCTCCTTATATACAAATGATATTAAAACGGGGATAATGGAAAACCTTTAAAATGTGCCAATTGTAGTATATTTTGATTTACCAATTTGCATCAAAAGCTTGGGTATAATAAGCTATATTCATTTATAAGCTATATGCAAACAAGCTATTATTTACATCTACCAAAGGGGATATTAGGGTATTTGGGGGGGGGGGATCTAGGGTATTTACAATACCAAATATCAACATTGTATTATTTACGATAAAAATAAATACTAAAATGATTATTTTTTTTTACTTTTCATATGGTAATAAAAGTTAAACTTTATATTACACCCAAAGAATATGACAACCCAAAATATTACAACACAAAATATTAGGTTTTAAAAATACTATTTGAGAGTTTAACTTTTTTGTGAATTAATTGACTTCCATTAAATTTTATTTGCAATTTATTATTGGTTTTCAACCTATTTTTACTAGTTTTTAAGGCATAGGTATAATTAAAATTTATGTTATGTCTCTATTTGTACTAAAATTACGCTAAGGGTACGAGTTTACATGTAATTCAATGGTAATTGACTAATACTGGCATATTAGTTCTATAAGCGTGATCTAAATTACTGATTCGATAATTTATTTAAGAAATCAAGATGATCAACTATCACGTAAAAGTATCTAAATACATACAACTGACAAAACTGTATGTCAAATATTGGTATTGTCGCAAATCAAAACTAAATTGTTGAAATTATACGTGAGTGTATTCAACTGAATGCAGCTCGTTACGACTAAATAAACTATTCAACAAAAATTGTAGAACGGAACATTAATTCCGACCCCTTATCATTAGATTTCAACATCGCTAAAAACACACACACTCCCTACTTATAAATACACAGCTTACCTCGAAAAGGCATACACACAACGTTACAAAATCCTTATGTCACGTATTATGCCGTCGTACAGCTCGAAACGTACAGGTTTGAAAAAGTGTACACGAGCTGCCGCACCGCCTAGAATGCTGAATATTTAAAAACTAGTTTTCCTTAATAGAATTAGAGCCCGCTCGGGCGTGTATGTGCTCGGCTTTTCACGTAAGAGTGGCACACGCGGCATCGCAACGAAACCTGCTCATTACACCCGCGGAATCCAATGCTCATTTCTCGCGTTTCTTCTCTCTTTCTCTTCGTATAATACCGTTTAATTTTCCACAGCGAGGAAGTTACTTCCGTATATGGTGTACATATAGCGAGTGACTTCCTGCGCGTGTATAAAATTCAATCGAAAACGCGTCGCGAATTTATTTATCGAGTGCATGCACGTGTTTACGTGAAAAAAGGATAAGAGAGACGGATAAAGAAGGAAAAAGAAAATAGAAAACGAGAAGTTTCGAGTGGGAGAGGCGGAGCCGAGATACGTTTTAATGTTATACATTAAAGTACAGTCGACTATTGCGGGCCTCTTTTCTGAGGCGGAATTCATTGTTTCCTAGGATTGACGCGCTAATGGCAGCCTATATATACATATTACGAAATGGGACTCGTGGCAAACCGTAATACTTAATTACTTAATAAGAAATTACCGCGAGTTCCCGGTATTATCATTGACTTCTCTCTCGTTCGTCTATCCCGGCCAACAATTACGAGTGGGAGATGAACAAGCTATAAATTGGCATTATAAACTTTTCTTTACAGGCGGCTTTATTGTAAATAAATGTTTTACGAGAGACGCTTTTATTTAATAATTAATTAAGGTTCTGTGGCTGCGCTAATAGTTGCACACTCGAGTTTTAAGACGAGATTGCGAAATCGTTCTGGAATGCCTTGTTACTTCGATGGGTTCAAATCTAATTTTCGTGGTTGCTTTAGTGGTGCTACGATCTTTTAAGGTACTTATACGAAATTTTCGAACACGCTTTGATCTGTTTTTGAGATAGCCGTGTTTCGAAATGTAGTTCTGTAGACAAGAAAATAGTTTTAAAAATAAAAATTTAAAATCCTCATAATTATTTAGTACTCGATGCGATTGGTTGCAAATAAATTTTAACTGCAACTTGAATGTTTTACTTCATTCATCAAATTAAAATACACTATACAGTTATTCACTTATATTCTATATAAACACAATTTCTGAGAAAGTTTTGCAGTTTTAGTACCGAAATTTTATGTCTCACTTTATTGTGTTTCCAGTTGTATCAAAATAAATTTGCTTGCAATTGTTTCAAATTAAATATGATATTTATTAAAGACTTGAAATTTTTGTTTGTTTACGCTCAAAGAATTAACGATCCATAAAGTCCGATACATTCCCATGGCTACTTTTGAAACGAACCACGTAAATCTTTCCAGATCAAATGCGTGCAGCACCGTACTCACCGCGGAGAGAATTTCCAAGACACTGCACGTAACACCATATACACACAGTTAGAAATCCACCGAGCGCAACAATAATTGAAGTAATAAAGAATCCCGCGGCGCGGAAAGAGTAAAGTCCCACAGATCTCGAAAGACAATGCTCCTCATCGTCGCAAAGCAACAGCGGCAGCGACGGCAACAGCTGACGCGAACAGAATTTCGTCAATCACCGTCGTGGAGCCCAAAAAGCGAGACAGGCACCAGCACCGCTGTACACCAGCTAATCCGCAATGTACTCACTTTGCATTCCGGCGGGCGACTCGTTTTGCGATATCCCACTCGAAAAGCGGCGCAAGGGGCTTTTACGAGCGTCCGTTAAGAAATTATACTGGGTTAAAGTCGTAAAGACAGCCCACGGCGCGGCGCAAGTGTGCGGTGAGCTATATACCTACGGCTGAAGGACTATACTCGGGCACGGACCGGCATCCCAAAGTATATTCAGATGGAGTGGTAATAAAGGCATCGATCATAACTCTCTCGTCGTAACGTGTTTCATTTTTTGTTTTATTTCACGATCGTAAACTTACAAACAGTATAAAAATAATAACTATAACGAAATAATCTCGATTATCCATAGTAATTGAGTGATGAAGAGTGATAATTCGTAATCGATATAATTAAAAGTATCTCTCTAAAGTACACATTAAATCTTAAAGTTATATTTCGTATAATAATATATATTTATTATGTACAGAATGGACCGTCCGAAGTCAATTACAATCGTATCTTTCATACGTATCGTTCAAAGGATGCGTCGAGCACTTGAAAATGATGAAAAAAATAATAAAAATAAAACGTAATTATTCCATCCTTTATAGTCGCTCTTACAAAAAATCATCGTCGATCCATCAGTGTCGCAATACAAGGCATTGACTTATGCGTACCGGCGATTTTCGATGAAATCTGGTATCTCATGTTTATTTTATCAACTACTAACGCATAAAATTCGTAATTTTGATAATTTCGTCAGACCATAAAGTGCTTAAAGATATACATAAAAAATACAGTCATGAAATAAGCCCGATCTCCGATGAAATCGCCAGTACGGTTTTACATAAAAATAAGTACGCGTATATAAATAAAGTATACAATTATTATAGGCTCGGGGGATGCGCCAACACGCCGAAACGACGCTGCGCTTACAAATAACTCATGGGGGAAGAAGTACATATCCTGTCAAAATTTGCCATCATTCGCAGTGACAACAAAGATATCGATTATGTTTATATATTGCTCGACATATACATGGACAAATTTTACAAGAAAATACTACTAATAAAATGATTATGGTATCAATACAGTCTGGATCTTACAAAATGAGTGTATTTTTTAATCGAAATTTACGTGAAAATTATAGCACATTACTATCCGTCACATTTTATCGCATTTCTAGACAAACTTATTTATAATACTGTTAAGCGCATTTGATACGATTACAAATTTCGAATGTATTAACACCAATAAATTATTCTTCCGATGATGCAAATATCCTAATGTAACATTTTCCCTCGCGTAATTTCTAAAACAAACAAAAGAAAAATCCAGCAAATTAAAAAACAATATATCCCACATCCATCGTCACCGCGAATCACGGCAATCACCTCTCAACGTTGTTTTTCACGCTCTTCCCAGAAGGAAAATACCGCGAGGGGTCTGCGGCTTCGCCACGCACGAAGCATAATACACGCGGAAAGCGAAACTTGCCCGCGTGCACACGTGCAACCCGACTATCCGTATGTATAAGTTAACCAAGCGTTGTAAAATGCCGCGGCCGCTTCGCTTGGCTTCGTTCGCCGGCGCTCGCGCGCGCCAATGAAAGTAAAGTGCACCGCAACTGCTTTTCGCTCTCGAGAGAGAGAGAAGGACGAGACGAAGTGTTGGGAATACCGTTAAACCGAGAGACTGTGTCTTTGAGAGCGCGGCTGCGCGGAGCAACAGGACGCGTTACACGGTGAACGGCCCTTATTGTACGTTGCGGGACGTTTGCGTATACGTGCGGATCGGAAGCGCGGCTTTCGAGAAATATGATAATTTTGAAAGTTGGATTGCGTGGGTGGATGTGGAGCGTTTGAGTGTGTCGGGAGAGATTTTAGGCGGCCGCGTAAATGTTTTTGTTTGGTCTGTGTAAGTATTCGTTAGCTCATTGCTATCTACATAAATATTCCTTGAGTAACGTGCTTTAAGAGCAACGAAAGCTGGTGCTATTTTGAATGATACAATTGGATTTTGGAGTTTCAACTTAGAAATGTTAAGATCAAAAGAGCTCGATAGAAAAACATTTACAGTGCAGCGTATGACGAAATTTTCGAATGTACGATCTATACTCTCTGCAACAGGGAATGAAGAAATTAAGAATCAAACTTTTTGCAACCGCCAACAATATATATATTCTAATTTTTCTATCAGTCGAATCGTGAATTTCACCAAGAACGTATTCATCTTTGTTTAATTTTTTTTAACCCGATCAAAAACGAAAGTTTCCTCTCATTTCTCCCTTTCTTAAATGCTCGCACACACGATTGTTCTCCTTCCCAACACAACTTGCAAAGTAGAAATAATTTTTCCCCTCCCGTCATGCGCTCGCGTACACATTCGCCAGGTCGACGTTTGTTTATATAACCGCGAATAAAATGATATCGACCGGCACAAAAGTATTAAATCCCACTCTCGTGCTCTTTCTCTCACAGGGTGGAAGGGGGACCAGAGCTCGAGATACAGATAAACGGCGTAGAAACAGCGCGCAGACTCGCTCCTCCACAAGCACGCCCAAAGCCATACAATACACGTACACGAGCGTATGCACACACGTGCACGCTCCGTGTAAATTCACTTTGGCCTGCGCCTGCGCTTGCGTAACTGCACCGCGAGACTGCACAGCGATCGGATCTCTCTCGTCGATTCCCTCGTCGATTCCCGCGCGGAGCGAGCAAGAGAGACAGAGAGGAGGCAATGCCAGAAGTAGAGGGGATCGATTTTAGGCGCACCGCTTGATTTCTGGAGCGGTGTTCCGCTGACCTTTGCACAGATACGCAAGATCGATCGCTATCGCGAGTTTATATTCGGAACTCTCGTTTTCTCCGACGGGTGTTTGTCTCCGGTTGTTTCCCCCCTTTTCGGGGAAACGAACGCGGCTGGCGGCGCCGCAAAATTTCACTCGAGCTGTAGTTTTCCGGTAATTTGAACGGCGTGAGCGCGCGAGCGCAGAGGTCTGGACTTTCTAAAGTGCGGATGGCATTTTTTGTTAGCTTTGTTTTTGGCTTCCGAAAGGTGCGTTGTACGCGCGGTTCTCGAAAATTCTTTCTATTCGCGGTCATTCGAGTTACCGAACGTCGAATGTATTAATGTTTGTTTTGATCCTGTTTCGGCGAAACTTTTACCAACGACAGAGGAAAAAAACGTTTAGCCATTTTAATGCGCAATAAATACGCTCGGATGAAAATCAATTTAATTTCGCGCACTGAACATAAATGCTCGCTTTAACCGATCTACGGACCGCGTGCATTATTAAAAGTACGTATAATATCGGCCATGGTGCAACAACTTTCTCCGTAGTTACATATTTCGTTGTTCACCCGATCCACTTCGAGAAACCCTTTCCATTTATTTATGGAACAAACAATGCGAACTGACTCGCTATATAGTTGAAAGCAAAAATGTATTTATAATGCTGATTCCGCAAATTAACCGCGCTCACCCCCGCTCATTGAAGAAATTCATATCTGTTTTTGCGTACAGGCAGAATGTAGTCGCACGAACGAGCAGCAACAGCATCTCGAGAAATGATCGCGAATGTCAGACGCGCATGCACCGAAATGTAAAAACGGTTATGAAGTAACGTTCGAAGCCGCGAGTTGCCGCGAGATCGAACTCGATGGTGAATATCGTCATGGTAATTGATCTCGCGTGCTTGCATGCGTGAGTATTGCATCAGTTCTCTATCTCTTTCTCGTTCTCTCTTACTTGCTGGCTCGATGGGGCTTTCACCCGCGCACTCGCGCACGACCAAACGTGGCTCTACGAGGAAGAAAAGATCTTGCGAGCGAGCAAAAGAGAGAGAGAGAGAGAGAGAAAGGGCGATCGATCGATTGATCGATCGGCAAAGTCCGTTTGATGTTTCGCGATGCTTTTACCAGTGTACGTACAACCTCGCGGATTCCACGTGCGCGCGCTCTGATAATTCTCCCCGGTCGAATTCCTCTCTCAGCCTCCAACGATATGAGAACGGGGTCTTGAAAGCAAAGTTCTGAGAGTTGCACCGAGAGATTACTTTATCATTTTTTTGCAACTTCTTTTATTAGTCCTGTCGTTTTATAGGTTGATAATGGCGTAATATAAAAGAAAGCGTCAAGCTATTTTAATGCTTCTTAAGTTCGATAAAGCTTGCACTATGCCTGCTTTTAAATCAAGTATTGTGGTAACAAAAATGTTTCCAAAAATTCCCAAGCGCCCACAATTTTAGCATTCCCTCTGGCTGATATCCCATGTAGCAACGAATAATCGTTGACACGGAAAAAATAGTTAGAAACTAAACACGCCAATCCAAAACGACGTCGGTCGTTTATGCCATTAAAAAATTCTTTTGGTGCATTAGCCGGGAAACGGGCAAAAGCAAAGGAAAAAGCGCAAAAAAAAATCCAAACGAATAAAGGAAGCCGATTCGCTTTAACAATGCGCTACGTTCGAAAATGCCTTGCTAGTCGGATCACGAGTTCCAGTAGATCTTAAAAGCTTGCCGTCTCTCTATTTTTACGACTTTCCCGCGAAGTTGCGTACCAACGGCGTGAGATCGTCAAAAAGCGCGAACGTCTCGCCGGCCCTCACACGTGCGTCTCCCGGATTTCACTTTTCGCACCGGACCTGCGTAGACACAATCGCGATCGAAAGTCCGGACTCGTGCGTACACGCGTACGCGCTCCCGATCGTGAATTTTCATCGTGCGCTGGGCGTTTACGCTCCTAATAGGCATTCAAATTCCGGTCGTTCTCGCGAGCGTGCACTTTTCACTCCCGGTGACGTTTGTTTTGCTTTTCACTCTCGGCGAGAGTCGCCAAGGCTGCGGATGACCGTCAGGACGCAGAGCCGCAGACGCTGCGGAGGGAATAGCAGTATCGGAAAAACAGTACGAGACCCTACGCATATTAGCCGTATGCACTTCACACAGGTTTATCTCTTCGTAAACGGGATTTTCAATCAGATATAATGAATGGTAATAGTGATAGATGAATGCAAGTGAACGTACGAGTTAATGCTTCTGAACGAATGATCTTTTTTGCCTAGTTCTATGCCGACGCAAATTGCATTATGTCTTACTGAAGCAGAAATCAGTGGTTTGAATACTTTGCAAAATGAAAACTGTCAACTCGAAGTACATTTTTTCTCATCATCGTCGATACAATAAAAATTTCATACGAAAAAGGTGCTTCACCCGGAGAACAATATATCCATTGACCAACGCAACCTCAATTCTCACGACAATGTGATATCATTATCTCCGTTATGAAAGCTCGCAACTATCGATTTGCCATTCATCTATCACCGCATTCAGCCTGTAATAGGGCCATAAATACATCGCCGTCCATTTATCTCTTCTACAGCAGCAGCAGCGGTAAAGCAACAACAGCAGTAACTACAGCAGCAGCAGCAGCAGAGGAAGAAATAGCAACAAAAAAGAAAAGAAGGAAATAAAGGCCTCGCGCGAGACACGCTTGCATAGGTCATAGGAATTCTAGCTGCGGTTGGTCACACGCAAAGTGAGTGAGTGAGAGTATTACAAAACAATCAAGGGTAGGGGGGTAAAGAAAATGGGAGCAGCAGCGGTCAGGGAGGCTAAGGGCTCGCTAGAGTGACTCGATAACACCTCAAGCAGAAGACAGAAAAGACCTCTCAGAAGCTGTTGTGTCCATTACGCAGGAACTGGTCGATCTGGCCGAGGGAGATGGGTCCGGCCTGCTGCTGGGGACTCTGGGCCGCCGCGATGTAGTAGAAGTTCTGGGGTTCCCGCTGCTGGGCGTCCTGGAGCAGCTGAAGCCTCTGGGGCTGCTGGTGCTGCTGTTGCTGCTGCTGCTGCTGGTGCTGCTGCTGCTGGGGACCGGGCTGCTGCTGCCTGCGCTGCTGCTGCGCGTAGAGATTCTGCGACTGCTGCAGCAGCTGGCTCTGCTGCTTCCTGTAGATGGTCTCCTGGGGCTGCTGGATCTGCTGGCGGGCAGGCGAGGGCTGCTGGGCCGGCTGGGGCACCGAGGCAGCCGACCGGTAGATCGGGCTCTGCTGCAGGCCGATCAGCGGCTGTTGCTGGGACGCTACGAACGGTTGGAGCTTGTGACTGAGGCTGAAATCGCCGAGCGTTTGCGGCAAGGTCTGATAGAGCTGTGTGTTGTACTGACCGGTCGCGGGATCGTAAACCAGCTCGGACTGGTAGATGGGGTCGGAATTGCGGCCGGAGTTGAGGGCCGCGGCCTTCACGTACTTGGGCGTCTGGACGACCTGGGGCCGGGGCGTCGAGCTGCCCACCGAGTTGACGTAACGCTCGAGCTCGGCGGCGAAGTCGAGGTGCTGGCTGGGCGGTGTGGCGGTGGTGGTCGAGTGTACCGGGGTGATGGTGCGGGGGGCGAACACGACTCCGGGGCGCTCGGTGCTGCTGGGCGAGACGTATTGGGCTGCGACCTGGGCCACGTGCGGGCGGGGGGTGATGGCCACGGACTGGGGCCTGGCGCGGGAGGCGGTCACCGCAGCGCGAGTGCTAGATTCGATGGGTTGGTAGTAGCTGGAGGAGTAGGTGGATTGTTGTTGCTGACGCGCGGGTGCTGGGGTCGTGGGAGAGTGGTAGCGAGGTGCGGACGCGGTCGAAGCGAGACGGTAGAGCGTCGGACTAGTCGTGGGTGCGGGCTGGTAGATGGGAGAGGAGGGCTCAGCGGCGACTTGGACGTATTGGGGTCTACGGAAGGCGGAGGGTCGCAGTTGCTGGGGTTTGGCTTCCTCTTCGAGTTCCTGGCTGGCGTCGTCGTCGAGCTGGTACTCCGTCTGGAAGATGGTGGTGGGCGCCCTTGCGGTAGTAGTCGGGTAGTTGGGTCGCGATTGGCGAGGCACTGGTCTCACCGATGGGTAGTTGGCTGGGCCACTGACGTCATCGGGTTCCTGTTTCTTCGCGAGGTCATCGTCGTCTTCGTCCTTGGGCGCGTTCGGGTCGCAGGGGTTGCCGGAGACGTATGTGAACTCACGTTTGTTGCCGTCGGGGTCGACGTAGCCGTACTTGCCACGTACTACGCAGTCGGTGCCTCGGGTTTCCTCCTTGAAGGAACCATCGGCGGCTTCATAGCCGAAGGTGAAAGAGCCATCATCGTTGACCTTGTTGTAGTTGCGGATCGTCTGGACTGGAGGAGGCTTGGAGCCTTGGAGCGAGTCCTTGGAACGAGGCGACGGGAGTGCCCTCGTGCGTGGCTGATAAGCTACCTGAGCGGCATAGTCGTCGGCTTCAGCCGGTTGAGCTTCCTCGTCCTCATAGTAGATTTGGGGCTCCTGGACACGGGGCCGCAGCTGGACTCTTCTCGCTTGTGCGAGTACCAGCAGACATGCTGGGATCACCTAGAATTAAAAAAATTAATTAGTTACTATTTATTAACTTAATTTTAACTTATTTCAGAAAAACGTAGATAAAAATATTATGCTTTGTAAACATTAGACCTGTAATTATGAGTCGACTTATCAAGAATTAAGATCCTACGTTAGCTGAGATAATACTCTAAGGCAATTGCTATTTTTCTACGACAATGGTTACAGAATTATCAACACAAGAAATTTTCAAATTCAAAAAGGATAGTTGATCTTGTATCTTTAAAAATGCATTTAAAATATATGAAAATTTTACAAAGCCATAAATGATATTGGTCAATTACCGTTCTTTGACAAACAAGAATTAGAAGTAAATACTTTAATTCGACTAGAGTCGGTGTTAAAATTAGTTCTAACTTCTCCTTCAACATAATATATTTTAAAGCACTAGTTTTTAACGAAAAATATACCCTTCGACATTCAATAATGATCATTATTCGCATTTTAAGAATAATTATAATTATTTCATAGTTAACGACAAACATTCGATCCAAAAGACGTGCAACAATGTTCTAAAGTCCAAAACTCGCAGTAAACTGCTTGGAAACATAAGTATGTATTGCCTTGTTAGAGCGAAATTTCATTGTTCCACGGAGATAAATGTCGCTCGCGACGTCGAACTTTCCGTATCTCGGGCATAATTAAGCCCTGCCACAATGCATCATTACGTTATGTACACGTAATACGGTTAGCGGCGATCAGAAAAGCGTTCGAAGCGGCAGGCGACGTTAATTTTCGCAAGAGATTAATGGCCGCGTGTAATTAACCAGGTAAAATCACGGTACCGTGTAGACGCGGGAGTCAACCGCTCGCAGCTCGTTGCTCAACGGCCATAAAAGTCCGGCTCTATTCATCCCTCGTCATCGCGAGTACCGCGACTCCCGACAAGCTCAAATGAACCGCGCCGCCGCGAAGAAAAGGGCGTGCATTACGCACTCGCGACACGTTTCTGCTTTTAGACGTTGTCGGGACAAACGAGCTGGCTGTCGACCGGTATAACACGAGAGGCCTAAGAGCCGCGACTTGTGTATACGTACGGTAATGACGACGTCGCGTGATTGGGCAAAAATTTAGCCGCTTTGAGGTATATAGCTGCGCGCTGCCTGCTTGTCGTCTGAATTGTGTCGCTCGGGTTTATTTTAGAATTTTTTCTTTCCTGTGGGAGTAATTTTCGTCTGCGAAATTGAAGGCTGTAAAAGAGGCTGCATTTACGTCGATAATGAGGTTGGCGTTGTTGGTATTTTGGATTAGATTGACACGGAGCTTTTATGAAGCAGAAAGGTTTTTCACAAATACGTAAAATTGCTGGTAATTGCAGCTACGTTTTCGAGAGTGACCTGTTTAGAGTAGAGAGATTATATTGGCAAATATATTTCTGTCTATATCTTGTCATAAATTGAAAACTTTCTTCAAACGATTTCGCTTTTTGTTCCAACAGAAACCTCGTGAAATCGGTTATGTTCATATTTGTAAATCGATTATCATGTCCTTATTGGATATTAATCGTTCCGTGACTTTGGTTCTCCTGATTGTAAGTATATCGAACATTTCTTAAATGAAAGAAATTACTTATAAACAATTAATAAATAAAATAATTAAATTATTAAAACACAATGTTTTGAAAATGTCGGTATACTAAAAAATGATGCACCAGACCATGGCGTGATTTATGAAATTGTCTTGTGTAGTACAAAAAAGTACACGTATACTTTTCTGTTTTACCGGACGGCTATAAATCACTAAAAAGCAATTAAGGGCTAGAACTCGTTCATGAGAAAAGGTAAAATAATTTGCCATACTTGGTTAATAAAGTAATCTTTGTATATTAAAATTTGCTTTTAAACTAAACGCATTCGGTGAACGTCTGACCGAAACCGTCTATTATCTACTTAACGAGCGTCTACCTCGTTATCCAGAATCAACGTCTCTCCAATCTCCCGCGATTCCCAACGAGAAGTCCCTTGCACACCGAACAATAAAGCATTCAAGCCTCCCAGACGTATCAATGAAAACTCTCGCAACCCACAGCTTTGCGTTCGCGCGAAATCAATCGAATCGAACTTGACACGAAACAAAGCGGTCACTTAATCCGACCGTTGCTACAGCGCGAAATTCCCGTGTCAAACCCCATCAATAACGTCCGCCCCGCGTGCACAAAGCTCATACACACGCCTCTCCCTCGCGCTCGTGTACAAACATACAGCACACAAGCCGCATTCGTCCATTCTCCGTTGTAATCTCGCAAGCGCGAGCGACTTTTCGCGCGCTCGAGCAGCCTAGAGTGAGAGTGCGCGAGTTTCGCGGATCGCTGAACTCGGCGGCCTGCATAAATGCCGGCGCATGCAGTGTCTGGCTGACGTAGCCGCTCGCTCTCACGTTTCGTTTCTCGAGCGCGACCGCGCCCACGTAAATCGGAAGTTCCGGCTCTCTACAGCCTTGGAGCCCGCAGCGGCCGTCGCGGCTAATCGAGTCGAATCGTATTCGCGGCCTGCCACCGCCGATCGTATTTATCGAGTTGGCGAGCGGCGCTTTGCAGGAAGGGAATAATGCACGGGGCCGACTGATGTAATGCGTGCGAGAGAACTCGTGACATTCGCTGCTATGAGCAGATATTAGGTTTTGAATTTCAGGAAATGAGAAGGTCGGTTGCTGCTGTTGCTGTTGCAGTTGCTGTTAGCGTTATAAGTGATTGGTTGGATGTATAACGGAGATCGATTGGTTGTTGGTGTGTGCCGGTGTGTAATCGAGTTTCGAAAGTATTCTCTGAAAATTGGGAACGATTTTGTATAATTGGTCGCGGGGACTGTGTGCGCGGAGTGTGGTTGAGGGTAATGGACAAATTGGGAGTGGACCGAAATGTCAGATACCGGAAACTATAGCTTTCTATGACAGTAGATCATTTATACTCTAGAAATTTCTCTTGTGAGTCGATCGGATCACGTAGTGTTCTTTTTATAGTTTCCGTGTAATTTTAGAATGGAAATTAAATTGTAGCTACAGCGTCTTAATCAACATATTTGCTTATATCGTTGTTTCTATTTTTAAATCACCAAAACACTGACATTGCAGTAGTGAATTTAGTTTGCATGACTGATTTCTGGTGCTTTGTTGTGACTAGTGCAGAGTCTGTGGTTTGATCGCGATTTGCTTTGTTTTTTAATGAATTATGAGCACACGGTCTCGTAATTATATGCAACTGAATGTTATAAGTAAAAACATGCACCTGTGAAATGCGGGATTATAAAGACGCAGTATTTTGCAATGTTGAGATTGATGCGAAATGTGAATGAAAGTAAAGTATATAATATGGATTACGTATACTGTAATAATGAGTTTGCCGAAAAAAGTTCCTCAAGGCTGCACATTATAATTAATGGGCTTGGAGAAAGTATGTAATTGCATTTTCTGGAGTACATTATTTCTTGAAAATCGATTTATCACGGAAAAAATATTACATTTTACAATACTGGATTGATGTGAATTCTACATGCAATGAGAAAAATTATAACTAAAACGGTACTAAATTTTCTAGTGCAAAATTATTATAACTAATTTCAGTAACTATACTAAATAGTAGCGTTTACTAAACTTCGTTTAACTCACTGTTTTTTTTGTTTTCTTTTAATTTAACATAAAAAGTAAGAAATAAAAAATTGAAGATAAGAATCATGAAAAATTAAATCTATCTTAAAACATTTCTGGTATAAAATCAGTTGGTGTAATAAATTTAATCTTTTTAAAAGCATGTTCTCAAAATTACAATAAAATACTAAACTTTACTAGAAGAAATCTTATATCCCCAAGTAAATTGTGTTTCACTGTTCACCTATCGCCAATCGCTTGTTTCTCAATTGTGTGAAAGTAAACCGAAATTCTAACAACAATATTCGGCTGCTCTATATACATCCAAAACCAACGCTCGCCATACAAATCAGCATTAATCACCGGCGAAAGATAAAGAAAACAAACGAACAAGCGAATATCATACTTCAAGCTAGCAAAAGCATGACTATCACAATCCCATCCACTGCAACAGCAGCGACGGCAGTGGCAGCTTATAAGTAACCACGCACACGCGCGTCACAAAAGCAATCCGCGGAGCACCCTGCAAAAACGCTGAGCTCCCACGAGAGCCGCTATGAGAGCTGCGACTGCACGGTATCGGCACCTCCAGGTATATACAGACACCGCGGCGGTGCGGTGGCGCGCACGAAAACGCCAATTATCAGCGTCAATCACGATCAGCGATCTCTCAGAATAACGATTTTTTTCAAACCGATCCCCATCGCCGCCTTATTCGAGTCCTATACATCGCAAGCGAAAATCGAGAAAGATATCGTCGTTATATCGACAGCAATACGTGTACACGTAGTCAGTGATGTCCTCGTTCAGCTTCATTTGTATTGCGAAATGAACAAACGACGGGACATCGTAACCAATATGCATTTTTTGGGAATTTCTCGTTACATTTCTCGTTATGACCCGTACAGTAAATGATTATTTCGGCATATAGTTATCCATATTTCAAGATACTAAACAAATTTTTCTTTAGCTTATTAAACTATTATTTATATGGCAATATAAAAAGTAGAGGACTAAATGGCATACACAATATCTGGAGATAGGCTCATCAGAAATGAAGAAACCAAAGTTTGTCTTAAAATGTATGTGGGTGAAAATCAGGTATTTGCTGAAGTTAGACAAAATTTTATCAAGAATAATCGCAAAAACTGCTGCTAACTGCATCAGCAGAATGTTCTCTCAAAGAACAACAAAATCGTGATATTTTCTTATATTCTTGCAAAACAAAATCTAACAGAAAAATTTAGTGAAAAATGTGAGTGCCATCGTTTGCTACACCGGACCCAAAATTTGGTCACCAAACGATAATATAAGAAACTCTTTATCCAAAGATTTTCACCCCAAAATACAAAAAAAAATTTTGAAATACAGTAATTATCAACACCAACCAATCCCGATCAGCGAGCTCAGAATACCGATTTTTCAACCCGACCTCATCACCGCCTCCTTCGCCTCCTACACATCGCGAAAAAAGAAATCCCCCATTATATCGACGTCAACACACCTATCTCCAGTCAATAAAATACCCTCTCATTTGCATTTCGCAATCAACGACTCCAACGACTGAAAGCGCTCCGACCACTCCGCCGCCGCCGCCGTCGTCGTCGTCGTCGTCCAGCTTCTCCTACGCGGCTCCGCACACGAGACTTCCGGTAAAATGGACGGTGGGAACGCCCCGCGCGCCCGATCGGCTGCTTATATATACTTGCGCAACCGCGCTGACCCGAATCCACCGCGCTCCTATACATTTATACACACCTATATACCTACGCGGCGGCGGCGATGGCAGCCTACCGTGAGATTCAGATTCAGAGCGTCGTAACTCGGGCCCGTAAGCGCGGTGCGGTTCTCTCTCGGCGCGGTCTCCTTGAACCGTCGCGCGCTCGAGCTCGAAAAAAAAAATGCGAGCTCTCGATATACGTGCAGTACCCGCGCGCGTTCGCTCGCAAAGGGGGTTTATAAAGCGAGCTGTGCCTACTTTGTTGCGGACGAGCCGCGTGGAGCGGATTGGCTCGCGCGCAGGAAATATATATCGCGCCGTTATGTGTGCGCAGTGACGCTTTTGTGGCGGGACTTTTACTTTCTTGCGGCGAGGATGATGGGTTTCTGGGAGCGTGTCGCGTGCGGTTTCGGGGGTTTTGGACGGGAGGCGGAGTGGAACGGATCGATGCTTATCGGGATGGATGAGTTGGAGTTGAGAGAGAACGGCTGCTAGTAAGGTGTAATGCTGGGTTATTAATTAGCTCGTTATTTTAATTACTTAATGACGCTTGTTTCGCAGTGTTTATGTTTATTATGTTATTACAGGTGATTATGTTTAATTATCAATTATGAATTGCTTTTCGCTGGAAGCACGTGAAGTCTTTTTGTATTCGCAAAACTTTTGTAATTGAATTATAAAAGGAATCGAACGGTAGGTCTGTGGTGTTTCGCACTATATTAAAAGAATACTGATTTTTAATTATGTTCGCAAATTCAGGGTTTTATGTTTATATTGCATTTCGGAGCCTGTAATAAACTCTCGATGTCCAGATAAGTACACTTGTTAAAAATTCACCGCGACAGTAGTGCTGGGGTGCCATTTTTCTTGTCGTCTTAGCAAGATTCTCAGGTTCCGTCGTCAAATATAACAAATTAAATTAATCCAAAATAAATGTTTCATTTTTCAAGAATCCAGATAATTTAGATATATAATTTATTTAATTAATATTATTAAATTAGGAGTTTATTTTATAAAAATGTACACTATATCTATCTGTAACATGAATATTAGAAATCTTATTTATAATCAAATACATTTAAAAATAATCAAGAGAAATAAATGCATTATCCACAAAATAACATGGTGAGTATAACCATTAATTTGAGTGAGTCATACATGAAAAGAGTGGCACATAAGTACTACTTGATATTCTGCTGGATCATATTAAACTCTATTTACATCAGAATTTTGTAAGTTATGAAAAAGTCAAATTTTGTTTATTAAACTGCACTGTTATTTTGTACTTGAAGTAGTGGTATAGATTACATAAATTTATTTAAGAGGTTGGAAACCCTACACCACGTGGGCATTTTCCTTTGTTATCCCATATTGCAACAACCGACATATGAAAATTACGATTTCCAATTCATTACGATAACTAGTATGTATTTGATTTACAGAAACGATATGTTGGATTTACTTCCTGAAAGAGGTTTGACGTCTTTTTCTAAAGAATTTCCGTAATTAGTATATTAATTTATGAGTTTTCATAAACTAGGTTTGATTTATTTTTTGGTTTACATTCATATGTAGTTAGTTATCCATGAAATCGAGTATCCCATCAAGTTTTAAAATAATTTGAATTGCATTGCATTTAATATTCTTTCTCAAGACTACCTCATACGATCAACAGAAAGATTACTGGAATTGTGCCCATATTACAATCACTTTCACAATAATATTTGCTAAATCTATAATTTTTATAAAACCTATATAATAAATGTACAAAACGACTTTCAAAATGTAATCTCCCAACTCATTTGTTTCGTATTAGCTGACAAAGACTTCATATGTTTTGTATTTTGTGAAAGTTCTTTGATGAAATCAGTTTATTTTACCTCTGAAGCTATAATCATGCATGCATGTGTATTTCGAATTTCAATTTCGACAGTATCCGCAAATCATGAATTTCTATACGAAAGGTAGCTACAAAATGATATTTTACAATACATTTAAGGAATTCCTCCATGGGAATGCATGTTATTTGTTATAGTAACATGCCAAGTAAAGACATAATCATTCGAAATTCATAAAATCAATTGTATTTTGTTTCATATTTAACTCTTTGAATCACAACTTTTTCTCTTGACGAATAAAATGTTAGTGCTTGACAGGATTAAAGTAAATGTGAATATTACAATCTTTCTAATTAATGGAACTTTTTATATTCCAGTTATAATAAAAGATCCAATAAAATGGTCAATTATGTGACAATTCACACCTGCTAAATTAGATGAAACTAAATTTCTAAAAAAAACATCATAAAATTCATTATTCATTGTTTTTAAATAGTAGGTTTAAAATGAGTTGAACATTATTTTACTTTAATTGCTACAAATGTCTATAGTGAGGTGACATAATATAGGATATCAAAGTTTTAATTACTTATTTCAACATCATTTTATCAAATCACTATAGTATCATAATGTCCTTAATATAGTACACTATGACTAAATACGTTTTCATTAATAAAGCAGAATTATCTACAAAGATTTTTAACAATTTAGAAACTACAGAACGTTACCAAATCTATACAACAAATATTCCAGAACAACATTCTAAATATCCCATCAAATCGTCGACCAAAACACGTACATTTATCACAACAACGTCCCACCGGCACAAAATAACCAATCTCTCTATAAAACACACGGCACTACACCGCATTCACACAGCGTTCGTACAATCGTGTCCCCGTCACAGAGCGCCTGCACTATCACAGCGCACAAAAGAAATGAAATATCGCCGGAAAAAGGTGGCCAGGGCCGATCGCCGAGCCCGTACAGACGATATAATATACACACAGTGGCGGCGGCGTCGCCTTGCCATCGATGCAAAATATCGCCGCGCGAGATTTTAGCGCGATTGCGAACTGCCTGCTGGTATACAGCTACTCCCGCGCGGAAACTCCAGCCTATGTGTACGATTTTTGCTCTTCGTCAGTTCTCGCGCGCGCGGTTTAATAACTTTACGGCTTGGAAAATCGTGACCCTCAAGGCAGCAGCAGCGGGCACACGGTGTAAGTGTGTATGTGTAATGAACGCTCGGGGCAAGCGATGTGGTTGAAGCCGGTAGGGCTAAGTTCTGATACGGTTGCGGGCAAAGGTGGTTGGTTTGGTTTGATTTTGAATGCTTTGTAGGATTTTTAGTTTATGATTCCGGTGGAATTGGGTAATAATATAATGTGATCTTTGATGTTACTTTTCATTTTGTTTTATTAGATTATAAACAGAATAGGGCAGCTGTGTAAGTAAATGGCCACTAAGGACTGGTGAATGGCTAGGGCACGTGATATTTAGTTAGAAATAAACTTTTAAAAAATGAAGTTGTATTTGTGTGCTTAAATTAAGCAGTACTGAGTTCCCTCTGTCATAGTATGTTTCTTTTGCGAACTTTTCGAATTTCTACAATAGTCAAAGACTAATGATAAGAAGATACAGCATTACATCGATATTCGTGATATCATATTTCGGTATCTACAGTTTTAGAAGTGTATTGAGATGTTCATTAAAGAAAGTTAAAGAAGGTACAAGTTATTAAAATTTCTCATTTTTTAAGATTTAACCCTATTCAAAAATGGATTCTTGACTTTATCCATATCATAAACACCAAATAAGAAACTAATTTTATCCAAATATCCAATTACAGCATACGTTTGTTTTTTCTACTTTTTTAAAGTACTGTAGTTAGTTACCGTTCAGTTACTCTATCTCTATGATGTCAAACACTAGAATGTCAAGTACACACATGCCCGTTCTTTACACGTTCAAAGATAGATAAGTCAATTATTGTAATTTAAAGTGCAAAAGTTAACTTACAGGAAACATATGTGCCTCTCTATAAAAACGCTTTCTCTTTGAGAAAGCAAAATTGCTGTACGTTAAAAAAGTAAAATAATAAATTAAATTATAATCCGACATTTTCGAAAATGACAGATCGGTATTAATTCCACGAGCTTATGACTATGAATTATTTGTTAATACTTTAACGTGAGTAAGTGAGCATTTTTCACTATATCAATTTTTAAATAAATTTTGATTTACGTTGATTGTACATATGATTACATTCTATTATCATGACTTAACAGAAAATACAGCATGGTATTAACTTTTTATATGTACTTTTACTTTTACAAATATACGTAATATTTACGATTTTTATTCAATTGTATGTATAAAAAACATATAATGCAAGTTCTGCAAGAATTGACCCTATACATTTTCTTAATAAATAGTCTTAATTAAAGGTAAATAATGACAATACAGAGGTAGAGATCTCTAAATTCATAAAATGTTACAACAATGTCTCTAAAACAAATATGAGCATAATCATAAAAATTCTTGCATCATTTTCTATCGGATCGTTCTACCACCTCTGTTCACATGAAACACATCGAATACTCAAAAAATCGACTCCCAAAATCACGCAACTCCAAGATACTTTTACTCAATACTGTATAAATATAAGCCGACCAGTACCAGACAGCAGTGAGAGGCGCGCGCGCGCGAAATGCCACGAGCCTCTAGGCATATCCACGTTATACGTCCGTACACCGCACGTATAGACACACCACGCCTCGCGCAGCCACCTCCTAATGCCCGCAGTGCAGTGTGCGCCAACGTGTGCATGCATTGCACGATTCGAGAGCACCCATGGACGCGGAGTGCAGGAGAACGCGAGACAGTCAACGTATTATACATGGCGAGAGATCGAGAGCGCGGCTACCGATCGCGAGTAACACCGCATGCATATGTATACGGACACGCGAGGCGGAAAATAGTGGATACTTCGTTACACGCTGCAGGGAGAGCCGCGAATTAATTGGTACGGCGCGCGGCTAGAGGTTTTTCCGGGACGCGGAGCGAAGGGAGGCTGATTTTGTTTATGATTTCTTTTGTTTGGCTGAATAGAAATTCGATGCCAGATTGGGCAAGGGGTATTTATGGATACTGAGAATTTTCAGGGGGATATGGGTTTTTGTTTGCGTTGATTAACGGATACAATTTAGTCGGTATGCTTGTGTTGTTATCGTTCGTTCTCTATAGAGATTGGAGATAAAAATCACGATTCGGATTGCTTTAATATAGCCTTGATTATAGGTAAATTATTTTTATCTGATATTCATTTTCTGCAGTTGCTGATTCATGACTAGGTATTATGGTTTGTATAAAGAAAATACTATAAGTATAGATAAATTAGAAATAAGAATCTACGGGCTGGAAACTACAAATAGCTAGAAATGTACTGATTTTATAATATATCATTTTTAAAGGTGTTTTCTTTTATTCATTTACTTTCATTTTTAATAAATATTCAACAAATTTAGAATGGTAGTTCCTGGTTAACTGGAAAAAATTATTTTTGTTCAAGTCTTACATAAGTTTATGTCTAAAAGAAAGGGCGGAAGAAACGTTCTCGTTTACTGCGCAGCTATTTTTCTTCCGTTTTCACGATTGTACGTCACGTCATTATATCTTTCTCAAAAATTATGTTAACCACACTCTTATTTGGATCTTTCTCGACATTCATTTAAACTTTCTTTTGTCTGAGAAACGCGAAATTGATTTCGCAATCCCAATCGGGAGTGCAAGAGTGCATCGGACTCGCGTTGCACTTCGGGCACATGTGGGTCAGTCGCGAATTCTCAACACTCGCCAGATTTTAAAAGGCTGCCGGCATTATTTACTAAATTAAGTTTCCCCGTCACCGGCTAATGCCCTTCACTTATGTAGCTCGGTATATTGCAATTTGAATCAAAGGTAGAGTTCGATTTATCTTATACGGTTGAAAATAATGAAAGGACGTCAACTCTTGATATAGATTTTATATAACAATCAAATATACTGATTGAGCTGCACATTTGGTTTATCTATATCGTAATTGCAGTACTATAATACAGATAGGTAAAGATATAATTAATAGTATAAATCATTTTTGATTAATGAATTTAATTTAAAAGTACGTCATTTTTAAAAAAAATTCTTTATATGTATAATTATCTTAACAAACTTATGTTAAAAGTTTAAAATTAGAACTTCTAAATTCACAAAGTTTGACTCAATATGCAGCTCAACATAGGAAACATTTAGAGTTCATACAGTGTTCATGTAAAATACTTTGTAGTTAAAAATTTTGTTTTTACGGAATACACTCAAAATAACTAATCGTTTGTTTTGGTGGTAGCTAATTACAAATTCAGGGTCAGAATTGAAAAAATTATAATATTTATATACGAGCAATTTGCATAAAAAATGTTATCCTAGAGTTTGAAAATGGTTTTATTCTGAGAATATTTATAATCAGCATCTTCGAAACGAAAAATGTTCTCTAGCAGATGAATGAATCATAAGTAGATACTATCCGAGCCTAGCCAGACATGTGTCTACTAATCCAAGGTATCATATTTTCTTAATGTCACAATCAAATCTGAATCTATCACTAAAAATACAAAATTTTCTCAAATGTATACAAAACATTAGCTTGAAAACAACTAAAAGCAACTCTTGCTTTCCAAGTCTCTTCATCTTGAATTCAAAGAACCGTTACAAAGAGAGTGTCAACTCGACTATTCACGATCACGCGCTCACCGGCATAAATTGATTCTCCTCGGTCTCGCCGCCTTATCAAACCTCACTCCGCATAAATGCATCGAGACCGAAAGTGAAACCTCCGGTCACCGCCTCTATTTTCAATTTCCCCCCTCCCCCTCACACTACTCGCATACATCCACGTAACAATCTCCCTCCACCAACAAAAAAAAAACAAAAAAAAATCCACCTCCAACTCCTCCAGCGCTTTTCGCGGTCAATTAGCGCTAATTCCCCTGCCAAGAGAAACGCGCACGCTCCCGCACATACACATACACATATACACACACACATACACACACACACACGCGCGCGCGCGCGCGATTTAATATTCGCGCGCTCGCGCGCGTGATTCGCGTTGCCGGCTGCGCCCGTATTTTCTTCCTGCGCGCTCGGCCTGCGCAACGGCAACCTTGCCGAGGGAGAGTAATGACCTTCGCGAAAATCAAGGATTATAAGCCGCGCGCGCGCGCGCGCGAATGCAGTGAGTTTAAATTATCGCCGAGCGCGCGCGCGCGGAAGTAGTTGCCGCGGCGCGCGCAAATGGAAATCGCGCGCGTGCGTTGATTTTTTTTTCTTCTCCTCTCCGAGCACTCTGCTCTCCTTTCGCAGTTGCGCGCGCGCGCGAGTCTCCTAAACGCCATTTGGCCGATCGCTCGGCTCGCCAGTGGAGTATCGACGAGGGAAAGCGCGCGTGCAGGCCTTTCGATTTCTTCGATGACTTTATTTATATGCGCGAGAGTGTGCGAGCGCGCGTACGCATAGATATTCGTACTTATATTATGGTTCATGGAGAGGGAGTTAAATTGTGTGTGCATGTGTGTGAGGACGACGATCGGTAATGAAAATCAATGTGTGTGTGTATGTGTTTGACCGCGACGATCAGTAATGAGATTGAGTAATGAAAGTAATGGCAAGCCGTTGTCCGAGTAGAGGATTTTTTTATGGGTGAGAAGAGGTAGCGGACTGACGCGTTATTCACAGCGGGACGACGATGATTGTGTTAAACGTGAGTTCAGCGCTGGTGGATTGGAAAAGGAGAGCGAAGGAAACGGTTTTAATTTTAAGTAGCGTGTTGAGAGATAAAATTGCTAACGTATTTTCTTGTTTCTATATTACGTTTGTGTAGTATTTATGGGTGATACGTTTATATTTTTGCACTGAAAATATAATCGTGAGTGTTGGCTTCTGAACTAGGGCTATCTTTAATGTTCTCAGTGTCTATGTTATTGTGGGAATATTCAAGAAAACGTGTAAATATGTATTATATATACATATGAATAGTGGAACAGTGAATTAAAACGATTTCAAAAACATGGTCTGATAAACACAAGTTTATAAATATCAATGTTTCTTATATTTTACTGCATCAGTTATAAATGTTAAAATATTAGTAATAAATATAAATAAATACGCAGAAGCTACTGAGAAATTGGTGAAAGGCTTATCAATATTGATACCAATATTTTTCAGCACGTATTTTAATAAATATACAATTTATGCTTTAAATTTAACTTTCTCAATCAGTTTAATTTCGCCTATATCGCAATATATCATTATCGAGTAAATGATATATTTAAAAAAATTCCTGTTCACGCTCTGCTCTCAACAGCGACACGTTAACAAGCACATTTAAAATTGTTACTCAAGTACATAATCAGCTGAAAATTCTAGACACCTCTATGAGCTAGCACCGAAGATCCATACAAAGACACAACGAAATATGAAGTAACTAAAAAAACAGGGAACGAAACCAGCAGAGAGAATAGAACTTTTACATTGCAAATTGAAATCTCTGCAGGCATTGAACCCATTGAAAGGCACAAGCTACTAGAGAATGCAAGCGTCTGCGCGTGCGCGCGCACAAAAGCATATCTCTCGCTCTTTCTATCCTCTCGCGAGGGATGACGAAAGTTCGAGGATATATTCATGAGTGGAAAGAAATGCCAGGCGACACATTGTCGCGTATATAAATGTTATTGCGCCTACGATCGGTAAACAAAAAAGGGAAATACGCGTGTTCGGATACTGAAAGTAAAAGATAACGTTAGAGAGAACGGAAGCAGATGTAGGACATAAGTGTTTTTTTCCGCAGAAGAAATACAGACAATCGTTTTAGTCATACAACATCTACTTTCCATTAAACATATTTCTTAACTGGAAAATTGTTGTTTTTATCAGGGTTGCGATTAGACAAAGTGTATAAGTGTTTTGCACGTAAGTTGCTGTAACCAAGTTCAGCCTTTCTTGGCGTGCATTTTTTTTCATAATGAACAATGTATAATTTAAATATTAACCGTGTCCTTGCTTTTTGCTAAACCGGAAATTCGATACAATAAAGTTACTGTATTTTTAAGAACCATTTTCGTTTTCATAATATACAAAACTTTTGTAACGCACTATTAAATATGCAACATCAACAAACACATTTACATATTTATTCACAGCTCTGCGATACAGATGCACATCCGCATGTTGACGGCTGACTCAACCAACCTCTTCATCCTCGTTAAACCAGCGCGACACTCGCATAAATCCTCGCGTAAAACTTTATTAAACCAGAAACACAAAAAAGCACGCCACTGCGACAGCCGACAAAAGAAACAGTCTTCTATCTCTCTCTCTCTAAAAAGAAAACAAAGAAACAAGTAAAAACAGGATCCAACGTTCACGGAATCCATAATCAGCTCTATAGCAGCTCTTCTCGTCCCGTGAGACACTATAAGGCCATTTCACTCATTGTGTGTACACTCTCGCTTTCAACGAGTCAAGAAGCCTCTCAGGCTCTGTCTCCATATACAGATCAATAGAGACTCGCTCTAACTTTCAACGTTGAATAACGCTCGTACGATGATCCTAAGGCTACTTCAAGCACGCAGGCTAAATAAAGTACCCTTTTCTCAAATTTCAAAGGGTAACCAGGCATTATTCTGCTAGATAGGACCAGCGTCATTCGATTGAAAAAGATCAGCGGAGACTCCGTCGAAGAGCGAACGAGAAAAAAGCGTAGCGAGAAATTTCGTGGTTGCACGCCGCGCACGCGCATTCGCGGCGAAGCGAGAAAGTCGTCGATCTTTCGACGCCGCGCCTCGCATAATGCGCGATTTCCCAGGCCGATTATTACCCGCAGCGCGTGTCGCCTTAAATTCGCGAGAATGGGAAAATTACTCGCCGGTTTTTCCGCGGATGAGCGCGAGATGTACATCTGATCTTGCGCGCTCGTCACTTCACTTTCGCCTTCTCGAGCGGCGCGCTCTATATTACTTTGGATATGTTTTTGACGATTTCGTTGAGTGGAATGTTGGATGTTCTTTTGTACAGGGCTGTGGAGTTTGGTGCTGGATTTGTACATGGGTGGGTTTTCCGCGTGCTTTATATAGGGTGGAGAGGTGGAGAAAGTGCGCGGTGAGAAAGATGCGGAAAAATGGTTTAATACAGGAATTTATGGATAATAACATAACTGCGTTCCGTATATAGGTGTTTTTGAGAGCGAGTAGTAAATCGCGTGTATTGTGATGGGGGATTTGATGAATGCATGCATTGTGCGCTATATAGGATGATGACTGTTGAACAGTCAGTCGAGCTATAATATTTGAATCATTAAAAATGAAGTTTTAATGATTCCGATGTTCATAAACTGAAAAGTATGCAGAATTGTCATTTGTCTTGCTTTTGATTAAGAACCAACATAAAAGAATAAGATACTCTGATAATGAAGTTATTGTCTTTTTCAGTATCTCCGGAAGTTGCACATGCATCTATAGAATAATAAAACAATATTTTGTATCTCACTATCGGAAAGAATAGGAGTGACTCAAGAAAATTGCATAATTTTGATACATAATACAAAAAAACCTACAGTGATACATTGTTTAACGAATATCAGAATGGTAATCGAAGAGATAGTTACTAATAGACTTATGATAATACAAAAAGATAGTATAATAACATTTTTTAAATAAATTCAGGTATATTTAACGAGTTGTTCAATAGAACAATGCAATTGACGTGTGATGTTAAATTCAAATAATGTGTGCAATATATAAAGTTATATATTTAAGGTTAACAACGTACAATTATTTATTATATTATATATGTAATTATATCTAGCTTTGAGAAATATGACAAAAGCATAATCATCAAGACAAAGCAACTATTTCATGTGTATTAAGAATAAACTAATCGTAATAAAAGAAACCTATTACATCTACTAATCCAAATTTATGCGTTCCGCACTAAGCAGCGATCCCCCTCAAAAATCCTATAGAACGCGGAAGACTAAAAAAGAAACACCACCGAACACAGGTAAATTTCACGCTCTCCTTTATAAACAGGAAAAAAAACGCAGAACTCCTTCGACCGCGCACGCATAATCTATCCACCTCAGGAATTCGCGCGGCTCGTTCGGATTACGAAAAAGCTCGGTTATGGTCTGCGCCGCGCGTTAGCGACGACGAGTCGAAAGGCGCATACAGATACAACGCGCGCGGAATTCGAGCGTGGCGCCTAATTAGGGCCGAATTAGACGCCGGGAGCTCTCTGCACCTCCGTATGTAACGCGAGAGCGTGAGTCACACGAGAGGGCGTTCGAGAAACAAGAGAGAGAATGAGAGAGAGACGGAGTTCAAGAAAGTAATGCGGTTGTGCAGTTCGGGACACCTGCCCTTGCGCCGAATGGATTGGCTCCTTATTCTCTATGCGCCCATTGTTCTTTTGCCTAAAGAAGTTGAGAACGAGAGTGAGAGAGAAAGAGGGTTTTGCGCGAGGTGTAAATGTACCAGCTGGAGGTATTTCGATTATTGCTCGTACGCGGAGCCGGAGCTGCGCGTTTGACGTTTTTACGGGTATTGTAGCCGAGTGCAGAAGTTTCCCGGAAAGCTCGTTACAACGATCGCCTTAATTTTTGCGCCTTTTTTGGGGGAGCTCGCGCGCGGTGAGCAGTGTGTGGCGATGCTGTGTGGCGCAATCGATGTGTCGGACAATTAAAAAGCAATGCTCACTCGGGCCGGGCATGGGGTTATGGCTTCGAGAGAGAGAGAGAGAGAGGGAGCCAATTTGCACCAGAAGGAATGCTCTTTTTTGAGGAACGCGATCGAGGGTAATTGCCTCGGAGTATGCTGTGTTTCGCAAATAATGGATGCATTATTTAGCGAACGCGCTCGACGCCGAGGGTGACCGAGGTTTGGAAAGCCTATGCAGACTTGGGCGGTGTGTACGCTGAAGAATGGTTATATTATTTTGTCACTTTAGCTACTGGTATGGCGTGTTTGTAGAAAATTTGACAACTGCAATTTTCGGCAGTATTTGGAAGTACGACAGACCAATTTGGAGTTAAGTGTAGCTTTCTCAGTTGATATTTTTTTAATTCTGGGAATTGTATGATAATGAATAGTTATATCTCTGCTTTTATTGACATTAAAATAAGAATATAAATCAATTTTTTTAAGCATTTTTGTGAGATATTCTACTGCGAACTTTCGTAAAAGTTGTACATATTTCTACCTTTTTCTACTATATGATATACTATTGACAGAAGTTCGTGATATAAAGATACAATTATCAAAAATAATCGTATTTTATTTTAGTGCTAAAATAGATAATATTTGCATTTCATTCAAATAAATATTTTATATACATACATTAAAAATAAGGCCTCAATAATATTTATATAAGAAAAGTGTAATTTATGTGACTCATTTGAAAATATCAAAATATCAATACATTAAAAAAATAACTTTCTTTTTACATTAAAAACACTATAGACACGTTGTTGACGTTACTAGTACGTGAAAATAAAATATAGCTTTATTTGTATTTAAGTAGATAATGGCGGGACTAGGTCAGACATTAATACAACGCACACATATACACTTTTGTCTTCGACTTCGAGTCTCGCTTCTGTCGATACATTAGAACACACAACACGTGGACACCGCGAACGATAATATTACACCAGCTAAATGATAAATTCTTCAACCACGGGCATTTATGCTTCCGCCGCTCGGCAAACAATGATTCAAAACGCTAATTTAATTAGCGCAAAAATCGAAGGAGCAATCAACTCGCAAAAAACGGGCCGCGTACTCGCGCCACATCAAATCAAAATCCAATTAAACCCAAAAGGCACTGGTAAATTTATTACCGCGGCACTCGTAAACTTTAACTACCGTCCGAAAAAGAAATACACGCGAAAAATTCCGCGCAGCTGGGAAAACCGCACTAGAAAAGGAAATGTGTGCGGTACATCGATATATTACGTAGCGCTCGATTCGCGTTTGATTAGTGATCTATCTCGGCAGAAGAGAGGCAACTAACTTAATGTCACGGATCAATAATACATAATTCCATGATACTTACTTATAAACTATTATTTCCTCACTTTAAGGCTTCTACATTTAAAAATAATTAATTCAATATTGCTAGAATTATATAGTGAATTACATTGTAATTAGCCGGGCAAAATTGATGATCAATATAACTCTTCAAAGATATGTGCCAAAGTAGAATATTTTCAGAAAATAATTTTCTTTGTTCTATAACATTAAAAAAGTGGAAAATTAAATTTTCCGTTTAAATATTAATAAAAAAATTTTAATACTATATTTCAGGTTATATCGAACACGGAAATATCCACCACATTGGATTTCTTTAATCACTTACCCATTTGTCAATCATTTTTCTAAAAGTAAAAAAATGTTCTATTTGCCCTTTTGTATTTTATGAAGCCTACATTTTAATTTAAAAATAAAAAACTAAACATGTGTCAGTTTCCTATTCCAGCAGTACATAGCATCGAGCTAGCAGATCGCATTTACCCGGAAAAGCGTCGCGCAGATCAAAGAATTCCATAGTCTTTACACGCGGGAAAATGTTCCCTTTGTCGTTCCGAAGGGGGAGGAGGAGATAACGTATACAATGTGCACGGTGTACATACGCGAGGAGCGACACACCTCTTCCTCAGAAGACGTGCGACATATTACGTACAACCGGCGCAAATGTTGTAACTATATTCGTTCGCGCGCGCAATGCGCATTAATACACATATATACGAGTTGGCGCGGTTATACTCGTGTGTACTTGCGCGCCTGTGCCGCGCTCTTGATCAATGCGCTCTGTGCGCTACTCGCGAGCCGAGGAACGTATTGTATCTAACGATCGACGTACAGTAATGGGCAAAAATTATTTTGTAGTTTTAATGTAGTTTGGATTTAAGTGGGATTATAAAGAGAGATAATCGACGGTCTCGATAGACAAATGTCTTTCAAAAATCATTGTTCTCGTTAGAAAAGTGGCTATTTATAAAATAGGTAAATCGATTTTTAAGAATCGACCTATGAAGCATTTAATAAATAGTTTTAATTTCTACTGGGGCTGCGGTGTTACTCAATGCATATCATCACACTTGAATGCAATAAATAAATGTATAATAGTAAGTAAAACTATAGAATAATGTGAGTGTGGCGAATTCTGTATTAATCTATATACAATGAAATAATGTAATGAAGTGATTCAAATTATTAATGCTCAAACACTCACTGTAATCTCTGCAAGTTAAATTATGGTGTACTGACAAGAAAAATGATAATAATATAATTACTTCAAATTGTTCTGTCATTACAATTATTGTACTTCAGCCAAAGTTATTTGTCGATAATAAATCATCGCACAAAACTAATTTCTCCCATGTTAACACTATTTTCATCGACTCCACTAATTTCGACATTCAGAATGCCAGCGAATAAAAAGCCAAAAAGCATTCTTTCTCCATCAGCAAAAAGAGAAGAAGTATACAAACATTCCTCAACACTTCTCAATATTATCATACGATCGGTATCCCATGAAACGGCAAATTTTCCTTCAGAGATCTCCACCGCGGGGTTATGCAAAACTTTTGGCCGCCACTGTATACACACATCCACACCCGCACACGCCGCACCACTTGATATAGTCTACACGCACACACACACAAACACAGCGAAGGTTCGACGTTCAATGAGATAGTTCGCCGGTTCCCACGGCGCACGACACACTATAAACACCCACGAGGCAACTCACCGCTCCGCACTCACTCGCGCACACACGTATATTACCCATATACGTACGTATTTATGTACGTATAGCGCAGTACGTGTGTGTGCATACGTTCTGAATGCGTAGAACGGAGACTGGGAAAAACGCATGCGGGCGATATATACGTGCATACATACATATAATACGAGTGTAATAAAAGGCGCGATCCGGTCGTGCACCGAACACTGCAGTTATACACGTGTGTATGTGTGTGTGTGTGTGTGTATGACGGGCGAGCAGCGATTTCCCAGAGTCTCTGCGATATAACGTAATCTGGGCGTTAAATAGGGGCGGCACGCTATATGCACGTATTGTGCGCGACGTATATCTACACGTTATATACGCGAGAGATATTATGCGAGAGTCGGAGATGAAAAAGTGGGGGGTTTGGGCATTTCTTTCTCGAAGTTTCGAATATTTTGCGTTTATGATGTAACCGCGGGCGGAGGAATTCGCGATCGCGCGCCGATAAATATTAATTCCATTGCGGTACGTGCGCGCGGACTATTTTTTTTTCTCTTTGCCGAGGAGAGCGTAGTGGTAGTGTATGAAGCGGGACACGGCTGCAGTGTTGAGCGATTTAATGACGAATATTTTGTAATGTAGCACGAGTGTATGAGTATGTTCTTTAATGAAATGTATATATTGCGACTGGGGTCATATTTGAATATCGATGTATGAGCGTTTTACGCTGGTTTGGTGAAAAATTATAATTGGGTTATTTATTACGTGGCTTTGTGCGAGCTTATTTACGGTGCTTAGAATTTCATTAAAGGTTCGCATTGGTAACGGCAACGAATGCTTGTTTATTATTGATATTTATATTGAGATGTATATTATATTCAGATACCGTTTTTTAGATGCAAATTAATTACTTTTAATACCATAGCCTGTATAATTCAGGTGAGAAAATGTTATTGTTACTTGGGAAAGATTTTAATATCAAGATAAAGAGTAAATTTTAGTCAGCCTATTCAATGAAATAATATTTAGTACAAAACACTTTGCTTCTGTATTGAGTTTAATGCCTTTAATTGTGTCCATGCAAAAAACTTACTCGATTAGAAAATTCTTATCCGAATACAATAGCTATGAAACGGTTTTGCTACTAAACACTAGTATAACGCTATAAAATAAATTTTTAAGGCGAGAACTAATTTTTTTTTGACAAGCCACAAATAAAACTCTAATTTGGGCAAATTCTTTCAAGCACTCAATTATTTTTCAATAAAATTATCTCATATTCGACGAAAAACTACACCACAAAGAGAACGTCAATAACAGTATCCAAGGCACAATTCCTTTGGCAAACCATTTCCGTGTTCGGGATTATAGACTAGCCTAGTTTCACTGGAAGAAAGTGATACCTATATTCGATACTTAAGAAGTCGTAAAACAAGCTCTGCAATGAGCCGAACCTATTTCATTTTAACGTCAACGAACGACACCGACAGTAAGCATCGAAAACGAAATTCTCTAATGCGTACGTAATCCTAATCGAGGAAAAAGAATGCTACAGACCATTACTCCAAGAGAAAATTTTTTCGTTGAAAAGTTTTGGCTTTACGAAAATAAAACTGTTTGGAATGAGGATACTTTCATAAATTTTGTCTATATTTCCCAAAAAAATATTTTGCAGTTTTTGTGAAAAGAAAATATGATTATTGTTTATTTTCAGGCAAAACAAAACAAAATTGTTAGAGACCAATAATAATCCAGTCGGCAGAGCCCGGGAACAGGGGCATTTTGGAAAAATCGTATACTTAATCTACTTTTTTTTTATTCCTATGTAAAATTTCCCCTAGAATCCGAATTTGTTATGGCAAAAGTCCTCAAAAGTTATGGAAAGGAAGTTATAAGCAAATTAAAATTGAAAAAGGACGGCTTTTTTCGTTTTCTTAAAGTAATTTGGCCGGATAAAATCGTGGAGAAAAATATTTAATACAAAGGTTATTGCGAATTAAATTCTCTAGTTTAACTGCAAATCGACTTGAAAGGTAAAAGAAAGTTTTTCTTTATATTTATGTGGATAATTGACCAAAATAAATATAACTCTGGGAAAGAAATCATTTTATATACTACAAAAAGTACCCGTGACCCGATTACCGTCGGTACATTATTTCAAAAGATATGCGAGTTTTTGGTATCTATCTTTTCGCTACGGTCCAGATAAGAGGATTGGATGCAAAATAACTGCAAAGTTTTTACATATAGTTCATGTATCTAATTATTATCTGCAACAAGAAAAAATCGATTTTTTTCAAATTTGACCATTTTTTATTAAGTTTAAAATGTTTTTTACTTTCAAATGTCCAAAAAGTAACTCGGCATTCGTAATTCAATAAGCCCTTGATTGTTAAGTATAATCATGTATACCCCAAAACTTGAATTTCTACTGATAATTATAGTTCAGTAAATATTTACAATGTGGAAATTATTCAAATAGAAAATAAAATAAAACGAAAAGTGCTTTTATTTGATCTTTGTTTTATATAAAGCAATAATTTATAAATACAATACGAAAACAAAGTTATAAATAATCAATAATGATTTTCAATTATTATAAATTTGGTAATTTTTCATACATTTGTCACCACTGACCTCTATTGCTTATAACTTTGGAATAAACTAATATTTGTATATATAAAACAAAAATCAAATTAATAAATAGCGCACATTTAGAGTAAATCAGCTCATAACTTGAAATACAAGAGTCTATTGGTATGAACAACAAATAGTGATCCTTATTTCTAAAACCATAAAATGCCTACCAAAGCTTCATCAGAATCTATTCGCGTACACGCAAGATACTCCTCAACTTCCTCAACTCGTAATCTCGAATGAAACACTCAAAACTTCTTTCCTATCCCACAACCCAACTCCATCGCTCAACCAAAAAAATTGAGACCAACAAACTCCTCCACACCCCCGTCACAGTACAAATCCACATCCTCCGCACCTCGGCATCCACTCGCAACTCGCAACTCTATGGCCCATTAACTCTCTAAGCAGCCACATCCATACTCTCCGAGCAATCGCTAATCTCAGTCCAGGCAACCTCGCGGTGAACGGCCGCTCGGCCGCCTTCTCACTATAGTAGGTATACACTTAGCCGCTGGTCCACGCCCGCACGAGGCTTATTACTCTCTCTCTCTCGCGAGCGCAAACTAGCCCCTGGGCCTTTTTGCCGGACGGCGATATTACGGCACATTGTGTTAGCGCTCGGCGCGTCCTTGAACGCAATAAAAGAAGGCGGTTGTCCTGCTTTTTATTTTCCTTCGCCGTCGGCGGTCATCGAGGCGATCATTATCGCGGATTAGTGATCAAGAGAGACAGAGAGAGAGAGAGAGAGAGAGAGAGAATGAGAGAGAGAGAGAGATGTGAATTGGTCCTGATTTAGGCTCAAATTGTGAGCGCGTGGATGTGTGCGGGACATTGAATCGTACATTTGGTCGGGTATGACATCACGGGGATAGTAGGAGGTAATATGCGAACAGATGATTCGGTGAGATTGCGGGAGAGAGATGGAGCGAGATTCGATCTAGTTGAAATGTGTGTAATTTAGTTTCGAAATTATATATGGAGTTTGACAGGTATCATGAGATTTGTTTGCATCAAGTTGGATCGAGCTGGAGGTGTATGAGTGCTTGACTAGAGGTTCGAAAGGAATGTTTTTGTAATTTAATTTAGTGACGTTTTAAATAGAATGTTAAACTTCTTTTATTTTTTTATAGTATTAGCCTACACCGTGTTTTTATTTGTGGTATGATTTGAATTACATTTCCTAAAAGGTTTATGAACATTAATTGATTATTTCGGAAAGAGAAAAGATTGTACGTGAGCAGTTTTGAAACATTCACATAAAATCTCGAGAAACTATAAATAATATGATAAGTATTATTTACCGTGGAATATGAAGTATAGAACTTTAGGTCAAGGGACTCGATTTTTCAAGCAATAATTTGCACGTACTTTCAGATTTATCCTCTCCTTAAAGAGTTTTAGTCTAAAATTAGATTATTGAATTCATGATTTCATTATATGTTTGCATTGAAAAATATCGTTTGAAAAGGTCTTTTGAAGTACGTATGGACCATTTGCATAATTGACACAAACTGATTGATGAGCCTCAAACTTTGATCTTTTCTCAAATATATTACTAATATGTATATCACAGTGTAATTCAAATTCTAATCTAGATAATCAAATTCGCTCTATACCTACATTCGATTCTGACCGTACTAAACCGCAAAATTCAATTCCCCAGAGTGAATTTCTAATCTGAGAAAGTTAAAATTCTAACACGGTTAATTTAGCGTGTAATTCGCGGAAATCCAGCGTGAAATTCGACATCGCGCGTAGGCCACCGCCATCAGCGCTGTCCGCGCGCGTGTGTACTTTGCAGCTTGCGCCACCCGCGCAGTATTCGCGCTTTTAATAAGATAATACAGTTTATATCGTTACTTCGTAAAGTTGCGTGCGCGCCGGCCGCCTCCTGATCACTCCGCAGATTAGAACCAATTAAAGCCGGGAAGCGTGGACACAATGGCCCGGCCGCTTGGCACGCGCAAAAAAAAGAGCCCTCTTAATACTCGGCCAATTAAATGGCTAGCTGCGGAGTCGTCTATTATATGCGTCAAAGGCCACTGATTCGTCCATGAATCATCAGCTCGGAATTCCACTCGGTCAGATGTGAGCGTTATGAAATGTCAATTATTATATTATAAACCGTTTTGCAGGTCTCGGTTTCTTATGAGCGTGTATTACGAAAACGTGGAGGTGGATTTTATAATTTAGAGTAGCGTTAACCGCGGCGAGCAAAATCGATGATTATAAAGTGGGAACAGATTCATTCGTGAATTTAATTCTATTGTGAATTGAATAGAATGAAAAGTAAACATCGCGAATAGTTATATACGAGTGTTGCCTTGTAATAATTTATCTGTCGATGTGATTGTTTGCGATATTGTAGGTTGTGATTTAAATTATTCAATTATTTGATTTTTGAATCTGCGTTTCTCGTTACAAGGTGAGCACATTAGACTAAAATGCTACTTCCTTTAATTAAGTCAGCATGCAAGTTGCATCAACCTTACTTGAATTTTCAACATGCACACGAAAGTTTTTGAGACAAAGCTACGTTGCAACATATAAAGGAGTTGTACCACACTAAAATTCACAGCTCTTTGTTTTCTAAAATGATGAATTATATTACTTGAATTGATTGAAAGTGAAAGACAATTTCGTATATAACTAATTATAGCTCTTCAAAAATTATAATCAAAATAATAAAGCCATATCACACTAGCATAATATCTTTTTTGTTTTAAATTTTATTTTGCTAATAATTATTAGTCTGTTTCTAATAAAAGATATATTGTGAATTAAGACTAATGGTTATCGCCTAATTCGTTCAAGATAACAAACTATTCATCTTTAAACTATCCATCCTCTAACTCTAAAATTTCAATCAGTTATTTCAAACAAGAGTCAATCAGTGAATATTTATCACATTTCTTCTATTCCAAGCTATGCTTTTTACCGTGAAACTACCAAGAGACCCTCTTCACTTTCCATCAGGAATAACGAACTAAGAAAGGAAAATGCATTTCCACCGAAACAATTTCGCTCCACGCCACCGAACCAAGCATCTCTCCCTGCATTTTCTCCCATTCATCCGCTCGCTTGCGCAATATTTATACATTATGAAATAAGATAAACGATGCCTCCCCGAACCAATAATTACAATTCGACGACCCCGTGCCCGCAGAAGGAACAAAATCATCAACGAGCTGGAAAAGCGAGCCTCGCGAGATCAGCGATTCCCCAACGGCCCTCTCGGCATCTCCACCTATACCTGTATACCCACTCTGCAACACAGCCGCTGCACGCTGCATTCCCCTCGGCTCAAAAAGGCACCAACATCTCATTAACAAGCGCTCGCTTAGCTATCTACCCATCCACAGTCCCATCCTCTATGACCAATTAAAACGTGTATAACATCGTACCGACGTTATATCGGCGCAGCTCGCGCTGTGTATCACAAAATCCAGCTGCTGTTGCTGCCGCTGTGGCTATAGCTGCCGCTGCTTCGAGTGAGCGCTCGCGCATCAATTTTCCGCATCGATTACCCGCCGCGCTTTTACGGCAGCCGGCGAGGATGAGCACGGAGCTGCTGGATAAGCTGGAACGTCGATCGTGACATTCGACTGCTGCTGATGCTGCTGCTGCAGCGCGCGACTACTCGATCTCGGGTCGACAGGGGAGAGAGAGAGAGAGAGAGAGAGAGATGGAAGACACACATAGGCGAAGAAAGTGCGCTGTGCAGGTACGAGAGTGAAGAACACGGTCTCTCGCCTCTATTATGTGTATTAGCCTCGCTTTCGCAATTCGCGGTTAAGAGAGAGAGATGGGACGAGGACGAGGAGGTTGTTGCTGCTTCTTTCCAGCGTTTGGGATGCTTTGATGTGCGGATGGGATGGTGATGAGCATTGGAGTACGGCTTTTGGTGTGGAGGCATGGCGGAAGAAATTGCGAGAGAGGACGTTTTGGCTTTGTAGGTTTTATGAGGTATCGGTGTGATGGATGTTTGTTTTTTCATTTAAGCAGGTCTGAATGCAAAATCGTTTCTGACATTAGAATATTATTTTTGTAATTGTTTTACTTACAATGCAATGTTTTACTTATAATAGTGCATTTAATTCCATTGACAATACTTTTATCAGAGGTTATACTAGATTTATACATTTATAGTATTTATTAATAAATAGAGGAAACTCATTTTTGTTCCTTTAAAGACTGTGCATTTGCAGATGAGGTATCTTCCTGGTTTTTTTATTTTACAGCACGCATTTGAATATACAATTACTTATCGAATGCAATTATAAAACTAAAAACGGTTTAATCTTCAAAAGAGGTCAGTCATTCAACTTTTTGGAGAAAAACAACGTGGTTAATATGACTTGACCAGTAGAAAGAAAAGAAATTACAATTAAAGGTATAGTTTTACAATGGATCAGTAGAAACAGACCGACTATTGACAGACGTTCATAATTATTTAATTGATCAGTCGCTAGGTCTTTCAAATTGTGGTAACAGAAAATTTTGTAAAACACCTAACAACACGAATGTTAAAAATAGCTTTCGAATAACAATTTCCATATTGGATGATATTCAGAGATGAATTCGTTTCTATTTGAAACAAGATATGTGCGTCAACTTTTCAATGCGAAACAGACCTGAGAAGAGTTTACTATTCAATGTGCACTCTTGGCTATATTTTTATCATGAATTATATAAAAAGTGCAAGTCATCATTTAATGAATCTCACTCTCGTGTGAACGCATTTAATTAACTTTCATTAATTAATTAACAACTTGCGGACATACTTTGATTCTCCGTTAATTAATTAATTAAAAAGTGAAAAGTTAAAGGACAATAAACTTTGAAAAATTATCTTTACTGGTTTTTAATTAAAATCTAATACCAGAACCATTAATTATTCTATCATCATAATCGTTTCCCTAGTAGAAATCTGACTATTTATAAAATGCTTTTTAGACCATATAAACGAGCCATTTCTACAAAAATCGGTATAAATACGACACATTACTAGTTTAAAAATTGTTTCATCTATCCTAAAAATGATCACTTTTCTAGGAAAAATTATAATTCATGCACTAAACTGACAAGCACGCTGACCTCGAAAAATCGATCCAAAGTTTTTGCACCGTACTTCTAACGCCTATCATTCCACCTTTTTCCCCAAGCATATGCTTTACAAAAACAACATTCTCCCGAAGTAAGACTGCAGCTACCGTTCCCGAGACATTCGATTCAACGAAAATCGCCCAATCATCGCGACACGACGAATATCTGGTTTTTCATCGGGGCGCGATCCCGGTTCGAATCGCCATTAATCATCGTGACGCTTTCCACGGAATAAGCAGCCGACGAAAGAAAGCGACAGTGAACGCGCGGCGGACAGCAGCCGTCCGGCTCCCGTTTTAAAACATTTCTCGATCGATCGATTAAACGAATCTAATGCGCGGAGTAAACTGGCCGGGGAAACCAGCTGACTCTGGTGTTCAAGCGCTCTCGAGAATGAAAATATGGACCTAATTTAGATCGATATTGATCTGGCGGATATTGCGCAGGAGAGTCTCGCGGGATTCCTTGGATTCCGAGGCGGGTATATACGTGGACGTTTTCCGTTATGTATAGAAAGCGATCTTGGGCATGAGATTTTTGATTTGGTGAAAAGTGCGGCTCGATATAATGGCGATCGCGGCGTCGAATTTCCGATGAAGTGTCGCGATTAGCGAGCACGCGACTTTCTAAAATTAGATAACTTATGGATTTTGATGTATGTTGGGTTATGAGATCGTGCACGCACTGACAACTGAACCGTTAGCACGACCAGATGGCTACATATGTAACGTAGAAAAAGTATGGATTTTGTTGGAATTATATTAAATTTTTGAAAGTAGATGGGCATTAAACAGTTCGAATCATTAGAGGTGTGTAGATGTAACGTAGAAAAAGTATATATTTTGTTGGAATTATATTGAATTTTTAAATGTACATGTAGACAAGGAACAGTTGGAGTGATTAGACGTATACAGATGTAACATAGAAAAAGTGTAGATTTTGTTGGAATTATATTTCATTTTTAATAGTACATGTAAGTTTCACTTTAAAAAATATTAGTAACTAATGCTAGTACCAGATAGTTGAACTAATTATAGATCTATCGCGTAATAATATGAATCAGCTAACTAACATTTATTGCAGATGTCAATTATATAAAATGGTACTGTAATGTAATAGACATTTGCACTTTAATGACGAGCACTGAAAGTATAGCACTGCTGACAGTGTTCACACGCTGCGAGTCTGAATACTTATTACATTCTTGTTTTCGCACAATTTTTTCAATTTATTTGAATAATTGGTTAGACCGACTGTAATTATATATTACGTAATGCAAAAAATGACACAACTGATTATGATTTACTGAACTATATATTTAAAACTTTTTTAAAATGTAATTCTACAACACTTAAATTCTATTACAATGAGAAACCTGTAATTTGTGTTTAGTTATACATTCTACAACGATTCTTGTAAATTGTAAATTACGCATTCCATACAATAAATATTAATAAAAATTTCGTCTAGTGCAATTGTCAATGCAAACGCCATGCACCTTTATATTTTTAGTCAGATTATATTGTAAACAAAGTTCACAAAAGAGAAACCACGTTAATCAAATTTTTTGAAGTGCTACTAATTATCAAACATTTTTCTTCTTCACTTTTATTAAACAAACTGCACTTTTATTTTCAACAGCTTATTAATAAATCAACAAAGGATAATTTAATTTTCCACTGACTATAACCACATAGTGAATAACTCATTCAATTTCCGCACTTAAAATCGATACACATTAGGCACACCATAATCAAACCTTTTCCACCACCGACCCACATAAACACTTCACTCACTTGCACTCTCGGAAACCGGTAAAAAAAATCACTCCGCCAAACCACATCTCGATCCGTTATAAAATTAAACAGCCCAGCAAGTAAACGTATCGGCGGTAACTTCCTCGCCGCTAATCGGAAGCAAAAATCTTCCTCCTAATAGGGAAGCCTTCGCTTTTCACCTGGCTCTTCCACTTCCTCCCGAGAAAAGTAAAAAATAATTCCTCTCCAAAGTACGTACCTCTACACACTTTTGCAATTAACGCGGGCAAATTAATTTCTCCCCCGCTTTTAGCCGGTCATAATTCCGACAGTCGCTTTCTACACTCGCGCGCACGCTGAATAAATAATTAATGAATCGCCGGTCACCACCGAGCTTTTTGCACCACCTCTTTTTCTTATTATTTCGTTGTCTCCTGACCATTTTCGTCATCGACACGTACCGCTCGCGACAAAGAGAGAGAGAGAGAGAGAGAGAAAATTGTGTGTAGATTAAAAAGTGGGACGTGAAGGGTTACGCAACGATCCACCGGCTGGTCACGTATACTTACACGTCGTTCGCTATGGGTGCGTATATGTATATAAATGTATGATATACGCACGAAGAAAAGAAATACGAGCGGCACTTTTGGCGAGTATACGGTTATGACGACTTTCCACGCGCGTAGCAAAGGAATTCCCGTTGTCGTTTTGTTGTTATTCTTCTTTTTTGTTGCGAGGGATATATATATATATATATATATATGTATGCGATACGGGAATGACAATGGGCGAGCCGCGCATCGGACGCTTTTGGGTCAAAGGATAATAAGGTTATGGGCGCTCCGATTCATCGGCGAAGGAAAGCGAACTCGTTATCTCGCGTAACTTTATGCTTTCGCTTTTTTTCGAACGTATCTGCTTTTTTCGTAAGTCAGATGCAATTATGCAGATCGTTTGTGTACGCGTATTTTCGAGGTTCGGTATATTACACGCGAGTTTACGTCTGGGGATAATTGTGAGTTCGTTACAAAACTGACGGCTATGGAGCTTCTTATGTATAGACGTTTAAAATACGAAGCTGTCTGTATGCATGGATTTGTTTTGACATAGTGTATAGCGGTATCAGATGGTGAACGTTCAAACCAGTTTTTAACATTGACAAACATTCTTGACGGATAATTGGTGCGTTCGACGTAATTTTCGGTAACTGAAGCGGTAAAAGCCTCTGCTTACGCGTGAAGCGGGTACTTCAAGATTTTCAAATTTATGCGCTTCACTGAATTATTACACGATATACGAAAATTATTCAAAAATATATTTCAATGAAAGTTTTGAACCTGATATAAATACGTTATATAAAGAATACACGTTCAATTAACAAATATATTTTGGTATAATTTTGTATTTACTAATTTTGATATAAACTGTTGTTATTTTAATTTAAATTGTAACTGTCAAAACATACATTGTAAAATAGTATTTTAAGTTAGAACAAAATTCATAGTTTAGCTAAGAAAAAGTAGAAACTAATTTGTTTAGCGTTGTGTGACAGCCAGCCTATACCACGTTCAAAACACCGTTATAAGACGGTTAGCCGCTCGCTTTAACAGCTAACGATTCTAATATGCTAAATAAAAACGCAAAATATATCGCTTTCTCAGGGCACGAAATCAGATCACTCTGAATTATTCATCAAAATGAATTTTTCATAAAATCCAACCACACACACGTGCAATCCCAAGCGAACGAAAAATCTCAAAATTTCAAATTCAGCTAGGAACAACGAAGCCATTGATCAGAAAATCAACAATAGACCATAGATAAAGCACCACCCAGCAACGAGAACAAGCGATCAATTAACCAACCTTCGGCATATATATATATTCACCACAGGCCCCAGTTCTGTCATCCACTCCAGAATAATAACATTACGTGCGCGCGCGCGCGGCGACTCGGAATTTCGTGTATACTCGAGTGACGAAACGCGCGTTTCGGAAGGGAAGCCGCGCTAAAAGAAGACTAGTTTCTTACGAAAGGCGTGCGCGCGAGTTCGCTGCAAGACATCCGGAGCTGTAGCTGTGGAGCTGCGCCGAGCTGGAGGCCATATGAGAAAATTACGCGAAACCTACGGGCGAGACGCACGTGAAATTTTTCCTGCGCGCGCGCGCGGAGCTCGGGTTACAAATACACATACACAGACACGTATGGCATGTATGCGCGACGAGAGCGAGAAGAATGAATCGAGTGAGCAATCATTTTGCCTCCCTTCCTTCGCTGGGCTTAATCGATTATATAAGCTCGCGATGATCATGCGAAGAATGGGTAATTAGGGTGTAGTGCACGCGCGCGCGCGCACGCGTCAATTCCTGAGAAAGTGTCGCTTTGTACGTGCTATTATGGTTAATTTCGTTGCGGAAAAGTCTGGCGTTTTTTGTTTTAGAAGCTTTTGTGTAGTTTGTTTAAGGTATTCAATGAATTTTAGGTTAATTAGCATTATTATTAGGTTTGAGAGAATGTTGAAAAGTGAATTTAGAGAGTGTCACTTTGTATGCTATTGTATGGTTAATTTCAATTTAGAAAAGTTGTTTTGTAGTTTTTTAAGTTTTTGTGTACTTTGTTTAAGTTATTCAATTGTATTTAATTAGTATTATTACGTAATTTCAAAAAATTAAAGAAAAATAAACTGTTTAATTGACGCTTCATATAATATTATTTATAATAATATTAATTATAATATTATAAATTTTTTTAGAAAAGTAATTTTTTTTTCTTGAATTTGTACTTTTTTAAATTGAAGGTATTTAATGAACTTACATTTAATTAGTACAAGTTAGTGAGAGATGCCAAAGATTGTTAAGAGAATTTATTCAGAAATCATGACTGTGTATACTATTATGTAGTTAATTTCATTTTAAAAAAGTTTTCTTTATTTTTAAAGTTTTTGCTTAGTTTATTTAAAGTATTTAATGAATTTGTGTTTAATTAGTATTATTATTAGTTTTGAAAGTATATTAAAACATGAATTCCAGTCGGTTTAGATCGTAAATCAACGGGTCGAACTAGTTATCACATCGTTCAGTAGTAACAGTCGTATCTATTCAGACTATCGACCTCAAAGGCATAATAAAAATTCCTCTGCACTAGCGACAAACTTTTTGATTAATACAAGCACAATGAGACACTGATTGCCAGTTGCAAATAGATAAAGACGAGTATTGAAATAGTTGTGTACATATAGTAGTGTAATAAATAATGCTAGTCCAAATAAATTATTGCTCGCTATAAAATGTTCTTCATTCTTGCAACAGTTTTTTGCTTAGTTGTAAAAGTATTTATTTTATATTTTATATATATTTTATTATAATGCAAACAGTTTGTTTAAACTTAAAATAATAACTCATAAAAATGATAATATCTGATCGTACAAAGTACTTTTTCTCATTTTGCATATAAGTTGATAGAAATTATTTAACTGAACAACATAAGATGTATTAAAATTAAGTTAAATTAGTAATAAAAAAGATTCATTATTTTTAGTGATTGCATAATTGGTGAAGAGCTGTAGGTAATGAAATCACATAAAACAATCAAACTTCTTTATTATTGATTGAATTCAATATTTCACATTAAGGATTTTCCAGCGATTCTGTAAGCCAAAAATGTAAAAAGTATTTTCGTACAATTATAATCGAAGAAAATCTAACTTTTGACATAAATTGAACATTTAATTTAATCATTTATTTACTACAATCAATGAATCTTTTCCAAAGGTCTTGTTTATTCAAGAACGATGTCAAAGCCAAAGAAAACACGCATCGTTTACCGCACGGTGTAAGCCGACGCGCTCACCCAGCTCCAAACAGCTGTATACCAATCAATGAAAGTGGACGTTGACAAATCGGATGCCCACTGAATCGAAAATGCGCGCGTCCCTCTACACTCAAGCAATGTCGCACGGAAAATACGCGAGTTGGTTTTTCCCCTAATCCATCATACAGCCAAGCTTCCACAGCGTTGTTTTCGCCGTCTCGAATCGAAACCGGTATAAGTGCGCCGCGTCCACTTTTCGAGATAAACGATGAAAATGCGGTCCCTCGTATATACACACGTACATAATTCTCGGCGCGGGTTATTAAAGTGCAATGGATTGTATGCCTCGGCCTCGCTTTGCGAGTCGTTTTCGCGAATGACTAGAGTGGTCTTAATGGATCATTGCCAGGCTCATCCTCGCATGCTAATTTCTCGGGAGCAGACGTACACGTTCACCGCGGGACTCCGCGGAGAAGGTGAGCGCGCGCCGCAGAGCAAAGTTCGTTAAGAGACTTTCGTTGTTTCTGAAAGGGTGATGCGGATCATTTACTTGGCTGTATTTTCTTTGGAGAATTGCGTATAAATGGTTGAGGGATTTAAATAGAGATAAGTTGTGAGTATAGAAATGTATGAGAGATGCGAAAGAAAATGGTGAAAAACTTTGCGACTATAAATGAATCTTAAAATTGCTGCATTTTATGCAGAAGAGGATGTACTCATTAAACAAAATGATTATGCGGTTTGCACGAAGCAAATCTTTTACTTCGGAACAACTTTCTTATAATATACGCGGCATTGCTTTATGACAGGATACAGTAGCTATTTAAAATATTAACACCTAATTTGATGATCGCATGTATATTGCATATTAAATCGTAAAGAGAAAAATACGAATTAAATTATGACATAATAATTTTAAAGATATATTAGATATTTTAAATCTTAATTACGTGTTCTTTTTTATCAAACTTTAGTAGAACAATTTATCTCCAATTGTTTTGGAACATTCAGAAATTTGTTTTAAACAATCTTACGTTATAAAAAAGTTTTTGTTTAAAGAAAATGAAATGTTATATAAACAGTTGAAAATTTGAGTTTTCTTGAAAATTTGAGTTTTCTTGAAAATTTGTTCCACTCGTATGGAGAATAAGTATGATATGAAAGTATTCTAAATGCTTCGAACCAGTTCGAAAAGGTGAACTTTCAAAACGGCTTGATTAGGGAATTTTGATAAAAACTAGACTGTGTATGACGATAAATGATTTTTCAGGGTTCAAATTGACTTTTATTATACGCCCTTCTGGCAGGAAAAATTTCAATTATGTAACATATCTCTAAAATCAAATCATAACAATCGAATAGTTGCTCTTTTTCTCATAATGTAATAATGGTTTGCTCTCTTATCAAGAAATTGGCAATTATGACATTGCAAGCACATCATCCATTGCATACCAAAAAATCCCAACACCCAACTAGCAAAAAAATACCAAACCAACGTCGTCATTCATCACGAAATCCATTACAATAAATAATCGACGCAGTTCGTACGTCTGCGTTTATAATAACCAACGAATATATCCCCAACCACTGCATAACGAAGAGTCACGCGAGAGCCACATCGAGCTCGTCTATACACACGTAAAACACTTAAACGCGACTATATACTGCGCGACTATGTGCAATTATGAACAAGCGCGCGCGCGCGGTGCACAAAAATCGGCATTGCCACCGTATAGTCTCCGCTCTGCAGTCTGCCTCCTTACGAAATTTCGCAAAAGCGATAGTTTGCGTAACGAAGCGTATGCACACACGTACCCTCGTCGTCGCGTATAATGTTTTAAATGTAAAATGTGAATATATATATATATATATATAGAAAAAAGCGACAAACGCTGCGAGGGATAGAGAAAGATGGGTATATATAGAGAAAAAGAACGAAAAAAAGGCGAACACAGACTGCGCGTCGATTATAAAAAGACTTAAGAATTCGCGTGAAAGTAGGAGATCGACTGCGATGCGCGCCTGTGCCGCTGCATACGAGGTGCATGCATATAATACGTACACGCTCGCGAACTTGTGTATGCACGTTACTGTACACCATAATCGCACTTTTTGTTCAAAGTCGTATAAGAGCGCCTAGGAGACTAATGGCCCTTCTATATGTTAAAGACGCCGGCGTGGATCATCCAAGAGAGAAAGAGAGAGAGAGAGACTCGGAAGCCAATTAAAATTTATAAAACTAGAGTCGCGCTATATTAGAACACTGTAATTCAGATGTTACGCGAAAGAACTGTTTGAATCAATTTAATGTGTCAAAGAGTAATGAATACGCAGAATAATGGGCTCTTGAAAAAGAAGAATAATAATCTTGAATATATTGCTGAGAGGGAAATTATTATTACCAGAAAGTATTTTTATAATAAAATTTCTTTTAACAATTTTTTTAACAAGAATTTTTTTAATACAGATTTAATTTAAGACGATTTAATTAAAATCAAACTGATTTGTTTTGCATTAATAAGTTTCGATTTACATTGATTTTTTTTTCGCTATTTATTCAAGATTATTCTTCTTGGTTCAAAAGACCATTTCTTTAAGCGCATATCGACTTTAGGCATCCGAAATTTACATTTTTATTTTTTATTGCAAATATACGAAATAATGCAATTTCGATGATTAGGTACTTTGTACGAAAGTATATTCTACACTGAATCAAATTTTTGAAACCGATTTCTACATACTTATTTACCACTCCTTAAACGCCATAGAAGACAAGAACATTTTTTTTCAAATTTAAACTCAGATTTAAACTCGAACACAATTTTAATCGACAGAAAATCACAGTATCCACAACGATTCAAATCAACCATATAGGGAATTCTTCCACAAAGCACTTGCAAATAATAATACTCCTCGTAAACCGATCCTCCAGGCGAAGCGCACTCGAACCTCTCGAGTCTCTCTCTCTCTCTCTCTCTTTCTCCCCATCATACGTAATACATACAAAGCATACAAATCGTGAGAAGTTTAAAAGCACGTACCAGCAGAATAATCCTCATCGTGTATCAGCGGCGCACTGGCGTCTCGTCCTCTTCGTGCCAGAAGCAAAGAAAATATCAAAGAATAACCAAAAGGTCGTCCGAAAATGAACGCAGAACTCGCAACACGAAACACAAGACAATCAGCGAACGGGCTAAAGTTGACAACGGTGGGTGGGGGGGCGGCGGTCTCCTCTCTCACCGTACAATTCTTGTGTGTACGTGGGTACGTATATATCTGCAATGTATACCGCAAGTGACGTTGAGGAACGATCCTCCGTGAGTTTCACTGAGCGAGTGCAGCCGGATAGAAGCCGCCGCGGTCCTTTATAACCTATACGACACGCTGCCTTTTGCCAATTGGTGGGGGCTTTCTTTTCCTTCTCGCGCGCTGCCACTGCCGCACCGCTCGCCTCGAGGCTCGCAACGCGGAGCTCTCGTGTCTTTCTCTCGTTGTGTGCTGTATAATATAGGTATGTACGAGCTCGAGTGTGTGCCGAGCCGAATTTTCTCGATGTGGTTCGGAATCGGGGTAGCTGGCTAATGGGTATAGGTATGTGTTTTCGAAGAGCCGGCCGCGAGAACTTGACACTTTTACTCGGCACGCGGAGAGATCGAACAGTTAAATCGTTCCGCATTTTTCGCTGCGCGTTGTACGTGTGGCTTTTCTTTTTGTCTTCTTTGCTTTCGCCCGGTTGGTTGGTATATTGTAGTCGAGGTGGGTATGCACATGTGGGGACTTACTTTTGTCTCCCCAAGGTCGTTTGTAACCGTAGCGTAGGTCGTAGGCTAGGCTTATTGGTGTAGTATTGAATTTTCTTGTCGGCTGAGGGTTATTGAGGATACTTAATATAGGATTTTTTATGGATCGGTGGAGGCTGAGTATAAGGAAGGGAATCTCAGGTGTTTGACGTACTTGAAGGTATTTTGTTGATGATTGTTATGATATACTTTTATAGGCGGTAATCTAAAACTATTATTTAAAATAATATATTATCACAGGTAAGAGTAGTTTTAATCCGACATTTAAATAGAACCAAATGAACTTTTTGAATTATAAATATAAATTTTCACATTTTATTGTTTGTTCAAATTAAACTGATATTTTGGTATCGATTAATTAACGATAAGAAACTATATTACAAAATAAACAATAAGAGGGTCTTGATCAATTATTAGATCCATGACGTTATCGCTTATAGCTAAATGTTCCTGAAAATTAATATTATCTAATATTAAAATTGTACTATTTTAAGTCAAATATTAATGAAGAATAGCCTTAAATAATATTGATATTATTATAAGTATATAATATATCCCCACAGTTCAAAATTTCCGTTCTATTTATAAATGCTACAAGTACAATAAAACTAAAAGTTGCATATGTAAAAAGCAAATGAGATCATCAAGTGGACTATAAACTCCTATAGTAAAATATTTTATGATTTTACTTATACTGCACTATTTACTCAGATAGACTGAATATCTAGTCGATATAAATTAAAATCTCTTTACATTTAGACACTACAGTTCAGACAAAAATATTTTATAATTTACATACGCACCATAACGAGCCATAAAAGTAGAACAATTAAATTTCAAAAAAAGGAGGATATAACCCAGAATGCGAGTAGTTTCAATATGCAGATACATACATTTTGAAAAGGCAAGTGAAAGTGAAAGAATGAAACAATATTTCTAGTTTAATTTCTCTTTGTGGGCACATTTAATTTAATATGCATGTATGACATCACTCGCGATTTTCAAAGTAACGTAATTCCGCCTTTACAAAGTCTTCAATTTCCCGCCGTAAATAAAGACAACATCGGATACTTTAAACAATTATTGAATTGAACGAGATATACAATAAATTCTAGTAACTGCTTCGCGAGAACAAGACACAGGGAACGTCAATCTGCGTCGATAAATTTTCCGGCTAGCAGAGCTCATGAAAATTTACAACCGTAAAGAAAATAATAACGCGTCGTCTCTGTATAATGAAATAAAATGTATAAGGTCGACAAGTATTGGAGAACGTATTTTTCGAGTCATCGAACGTGGAAACGCGTGTTCGCCTACGTTAAATATATATATTCACGTATCTATGACATATTCCATGTCAAATTACACATTTAAACATCATATGAGATTATTAATATATTGTAATTTTTGTATTAAACTAAAATGTTTCAGTTTTATTTTCAGTAAAACTTTTTCATTGAGTAATTAACGCACCAGCAATTAATGTAAGTTGCTTTGCATTGCTTTGTTTTAATTTTAAAACTTTTTATGTATATGAAAATCTTTGAAACCTTTCAACATTCCTGTTATTTTTATTAATATACTGCCAACTTTTGAGCTATGTATGGAAAGAATAGCGAATTTTCGAACTTATCTAAAACTAAAACTAAAACTCCGGTAAGGAAAAGGGCCTGTAGCATATTTTCGGCGCATAACTATTGTTCGATTCGCCAATTTTAAATATCACTTGAAAGAAATTTTAAGAATTGGTAATTATAGAGCTATGTAGTTTTCTTGGTGTTTTAAGAAAAAAGATCTGAGTAATTATTAAAATCAGTTATTCGGACAATACTTGCCAGATGAAATCAAGCTATGAGCTCCGTTTCTTCCCATACTCCCAACCATACAAAATATTCTCTGAACAGTAATTAACGTTTTACGACTCCAACTAAATAGTGTGCCACGTTGGATTGACCAGTGATACAATTTTAAATGTTTCGAAGTCATATTGCACTTAGCAATACTTTAAAGTTGTATTGCTATGGTCCATCTAGCACTGCACAGGATTTAATAGAGTTGTAAAATTTGTTTTAAATTTAAAATTAAAATTTTGGTAATAATTACAAACGTATAATTTGTACTACATAGCTACAGCAGAATATATTACGAAGAGGGGCTTTTAGGTTTATTTGAAATATTGTCAGTGGTACTCTACATTTAGTACAATTTAATGATACACTGAAGGAGCTCAATACAAACAATTTAAACATACGCTAAAGTATTTTACCAAATAATACCCTAAAGAAAGCAACAGGTATTTGTCAAAAGAAAACTTAAAAGTTCTAAAACTTTCTCATACATATTAATCGATGCACTGAAAAATGTAATCAAATTGAGAAACAATTATTATTTATTTAAGAAAATCAATAAAATTACAATACATGTTACCACTGTACGAGCTAGGATACTTTGCTCGTTATGAAAAAAGAATCTAACCCCCCTCCCCCCTAAAAAAAAGACAACACTATAATCTTTATCGTAAAATCCTACTTCAGATACCATCGAGAACTAACCGAATTCCACCGATTTTAAATTCAAACCATTCGACCTAACGCGTAAAGCCTCCAGTACCCACGTAACTCACACTCACACACACGTACATCCTATCGAGCCTCTAATTTCACGTTCAACGATCCCTGCGCCGGTAATTTCGGGTTTCCCGATCTATCTTTCTCTCTCTCTCTCTCTCTCTCTCTCTCTCTCTCTCTCTCTCTCTCTCTCTTTCTCTCCACTCCACTCCACTACCTATATACAACTGCTGATTTCCCCCCGAGTAAAAGTAAAAGAGAGCGCAGCGGCAGCGCTCCGCACAGGAAAAAGGACGCAGAGGCGGCGGCGGCAGCAGCGCACTTACGCTCGCTCTCGATATTAGCACGGCCATTGCCAAATCCCATCGCCGCGGCGCGGCATTGCCAAACGAGTGTGTGTATGCGAGGAAAGGATATTCTAGGAGGATAACGATGACGACGACGACGACGACGACAACTACGACGCGCGGAATTACCGATTGGGCAAGCGGTAGAACTATAGGTGACTTTTCGATGTGATGTGTGTGTGTATGTGTGTGTGCGGACACGGTCTAGATTGTAGTGGAATGGGTTACGGTTTTGATGGTTGGTCAATATGCGGATGCATCGGTCGCATGACAGTACGGACGATGGATGATTGCTGATTATAGAGGTGGATTTTTAATAAGCTGTGGGTTTCGGGAGGGGATTTGCGAAATTTGGCGATCGTTTTTGCTGCGATTGACGGTGACTTGCTTTCTAAAGACGGTTGGATGGAACAAATGTCGTTTGGTAAAGAGCGGGCTGAGTGTTTTTGGTAACAGCTGCAAGGGAAGTCGTTGATTCCATAGAGCGGTATGTTAATTTTACAAAAACAAATTTTAACAAGCTAACTAAGAAGTTAGTCAAATTTGAGTTTATAATTATGAAACTTTTGTTAACAAGCTGTTCATCAATTTGACAAATACTAATTGTTATAAATTTAACAAATTTCTTTATAAGTTCTACAAAAGTCGTATTTTCACTATTAAAATTTGTAATATTAACAAAGTATATTTATTTCTGTACTGAATATTATGTTGAAAAAGGAAGATAAATATCAACATTTTTAAAATAGAATGAGTGATTCATGATTTATATGCTATTCTTAAACTGTCATCATACATTCATTTCTACCTATAGAATAAATCTTGTGAATAGAATATTAAATGATAACTCTTTCCTTACTAGAGAATAAAAACGTTTGATGTTGTATAATAAAAGTGAAGAGACCTTCAAAAATATGTTCTAGTTGACAAGATCTATAACAATTCATACTATGTCGCTGACGATATATCAAAAGGCCACTATTACATTCAAAGACCAAAAATATTTCCATGGTACTTTTAATCGAAATTGAATCGACTGCAACTCCAAAAAATATTGTATTTTAACAAAACAAAGAACGTTTGATTTTTATTTATACAAAAAATACAAATGCCTCTAGTTGTATCACCAGCGATATCACCAGGATATACTGTAACTTATAGTTATTATTTCATTCTGAAGATAAAATTCATTGAATATTAACATCATTAAATGAACTGAATTACGGTATATTGTAATACATAATCAGCGTATCTGGTTCTCTTACGTGAATTAATTAAATTTGGAAAAAGCTTCACTTTCTGAATAAAATTTATTAAGTTATATTGTATATCATGAAACATATTTTGAATATTATTTATAAAATTCAGGTTTACTGTTCATTGTTGATATTGTTAAACAATATATTTAGCATTTTTTTAAATAATGATTGTGAATTTATATGAAATTTTAAATATAGTATATTTGGCCATTACATCAAAGTAGAAAATGGTCCGGTCTGTTCTGACAGACCACTAGACAGGGATATTTATCGTGCGAATTCACGAGCCAAAACAGCATTTTTTCAACTTTCTCATACGACTAATTAGGTAAACTCTCTTTAAATTCTTATGTTTACGTCCTCTTTAAGCTTATATTACGCCAATATGCACCATGCAAAAAATCAAGATTATTCAATTTAACACATATACTAAAAATTTATAATTTAAATTTTTCAGTCCTAGGACTTGAGGGGACCTAACCACGTTAAAATTAATCATGAATTGGTTATATATTTTTAAGTGAAAATAAATTATACATTATATGTTACAATATTATTATTATTATTATATTATTTTACGTTTACCCGATAATGTGTTTAAAATACATATCTTATTAGGATATGAGTGTGGGAATTTGAAAAACAAAGTTATTAACCAAATATATAACCTATTTATGGCATATTTTACGATAAAATTTTCAAAAATTTGAAGAATTTAGTCTTAAGGTGATTGCTGCATTAGATATGGCACAATTCATGATCATGCAATAACGTTAATTTTAACACTTTACTGAAATATTATAGTATGAGAGAATATATAGTATAAAGAAAGGTCTTATCACATGACGTAACAAATTTTTTAACAAAATTTATGATATTGTGATATATTCTCAACTAAAGAAAAACAAGGACTTTTGTTCGCATTTAAGTACACGGCGATCTTTTATTTTGCATCCAATTTTAATTTAGAACGTCTCATTTTGTTCCTTGAATAATTTTAGGGGGACCTGCACATGGAAATATTTAAGAATAATCACAACCCAAAGAGTTACACCCAATTGTTTATACTTACACCTGGATACACTTATGAACAATTAGTGTTAGTCCCCCTGAAATTATCCAAGGAATAAAATGAGACCGTATACTTTAAAACCAAATGAAGAATAAAAAATCGCCGTGTGTTTAAAGTATGAAAATCCTTCTTTTCATTAGTGAAACAATATTTACTCTTGCAATATAACAAATTTTATTCAAAAAATTTGTTTCGACATGGGAAAAGCCCTTCTTTTATATTCTCTCCTGTTAAAATATTTTAGTAAAGTGCTAAAAGAATGTTATATTGAATGATTATTTAGTGTATATTATGCAGGAGCCACCTTAAATAAGTAATAATTTTGTGTTTCAAATTCCTATACTCATATATTTATTATATGCAAAATTATGTGTTTGTGTGAATCGAGTGACCGCAATTTGTTTCCGATTCGTCTGAATCGAACTTTTAAATCTGATTCAATTGCAGGCACTCTATCCACTGCGCCACGACCGCACTATAGTTATTTCCTTGCGCTTTAGGCTTCATAATGCCTCGAGATACATTTCAGCTGACTAGGCATACCTACATCACATGTCATACGTGAAATCAAGATTTTTAAACGCATTTATTTTTTCGTATTAAATGAATCGAGATTTTGAATTGGATTCAATTTTTGTTCCAATTTTATTTATGGTCAATATATTTTTGGTACATTTTTAGTAAAAATAATTGATTTAGAATCAAAATTCATTCAATATTAGTAGTAAATCGACAAAATTTTACGGCTGATTCCGGACAGCTCTGATTATATGTATTTTGAAACAATGAAACCTCACAAAATTCAATCCGATCAGTTTGAGTTTCAAATCCCATGTCCTTGCCCCTGTCCTAGATAAAGAAATATACAAGTTTGTATTATATAAAAAAATGTCTGCTATATTTTATTAAAATATATTTAATTGTATAAACCAAGTTACATAATAATGTAGAATTTTTTTACATCTAAAAATATATAATCAATTTATTTTTAATTTTAGGTACTTTAAGGATAATTAGATATTTTTGCGTGGGTTTAATTAAAAAATTTTTTTAGATATAATTATCCTATTTAAGCAACTTACGATTCTCTGACTAACTCAAATCAAAGTTGTAGCAGCAATCTTTGAGCCAATTTTGAACGTATCTATACTTTTAGAGAATTTTTACTATATGCATTACCTTAGAATATGCGATATGAATTTCAAAATATTAAGTTAAGTGTATTTTTTTGTAATTACAGTAATAAAACTATTTGAAAATGGTATTTCACATATAAAGTTTTTAAACTTAAAGTTGATATTTGAAAATTTGGTTTGCTTATTCTGAGGTAATTTATATAATAAATATTGTCTGAATGTTTCAATATGTTTCATTAAAAATTGTCTCTTAATATGTATAAGATATGAACGCTACTATTGAATCTTTGATTTCAATTATTTAAATAAGGATGAGCTGCGTAAATAAGACAATTGGCTCAGTTAAATGCTACAATACTCACGAGTTGTCGTATATTGCCTACAAAAATTTGGATTACCTAGGTTCAAAGAAGAAACTTTGGCGAGACCTTAATAAACATTCATATCGAATTATCACTTATCATCTTATTTATTTATGTTTATTTTCAAGATTCAATCCAGGCCTGCTCCCTAATAGTTACGCACACGCGAAACGCGTTATAGGCGAAGTAGGCGGATGCGCGCATTGGCCAACCGCACGCGTCAACCGTCAGGGGGGCCGTGAGAAGAATCGAGCTGTGAGAGTGCCACGCACTTGCGTACGTGCAAACACATACAACGCGTGCGTGTACATTCTTGCCGTGTATTAAAGGAGGGTTCGGCCCCGCGCGATGATCCGTATTTTCGATATTGGAACGATCGGTAGCCCCGATGCTAATTAACGATTTTCCGATTGATCGCGATGTACATATTGCGTGCGTATAGAGGCAGCAGATGTTAGATGCGTGTTATGACGCAAGATTGTGTATACTGCATGATCGGTTGGTCTAAAAGAGAACGATTTTACGAGTCGTTGATTGATTCGCGATGTACCTGTGTCTTGCGGATTTGTTATGGGTGGGTCTTTGGTTGTGCTGAGTTGGAGGTAAAAGTGGAGGAAAAAGTTTATTGGGTTAAATGCTACGTGTGAAACTCGCAGTTGTGGATATTGAACGTGGAGGACGTTTTTTGCGTGCAGTGATTTGTAGAATTAATACTTTTATTACTAATCGATGACTACAAGCTGTATGTTGAATGTTATGTAAACAAAGTATTTAAATTAATCATGAATTGATGTCAAGAGTGTAATGCACAGTATTTTTATTACTTACAAATGTTCAATGTTATAAAGATTTAATAACATTATTTAATATAAAAAAATGTATATAATTTTATCATTAGGCAGAAAGTCTGAAATCATTAATACACGGTAAATACATAATATTGAATACTTCTGTTGATAACGATATTTAACAATAAAAAATGAAATTGAAATCGCCATTAACGTTTTGGTAATTATAGAAATAATTATAACTTATTCATTTATTTAATTAAATTAATTGTAAAATATTAAAACATGATAAATGACTAAAACAATGTAATTATTTCTCATTTTTTATCTTATATTTGAATAAAATCTCATTTCCCATTACAATTTTTCTAAGTGAAAACGTAGATGTTCCAAAGAACTGCTACACATCATTAATAACCTCGCGATAAAACGTCCTGTCAAGAGATTATCATACACTTTTCCATCCGCATAAAAACTTCACTAGCAACGCTCAAGTACAACCACGTAGATGTAGCGCACTACTTTCGCCTTCACTGAAAAACTTACAAATTAAATGTCCCGCGTGAAATCCACCTAACACTTATAAATGATACACATTGCCATCTCCATGGCATCTCTATATCCATCAGCAATAATTGACCACAGAAAATCATAAAAATTTGTACCTGGTATCTCGAAATCTGATGTTCCATCCGCGGCGATAATAGCAGTAATTTAAATAAAAAACACTACTGGTCTTAATTGAACAACATTTTGATATAATTTCTAAATTAGTTAATATTTGATTTTTTATTCGAAAATGAAACAAATTGAAAATGTAAGTATAACATTGAAATAATTAGAAGATCATATATTCAATAATATCTGAAAATTGAGTTGACTCCGTCGTTTTTTCAAAATCCATCATTAAAAAATAGAAAAACACTGAAAGTGTGCATTTTAATCATTCTATTGAAACTTTGGTCAGGTGGGATTGACAGGTAATCTGAATACAAAGAAATCACCATATTCAATCATCTCACGCCCTAAGGGTCATTGATTGCACTACCGTAACACCCCCAAACAATCAACTTTCTCCCAACACAAATCTAAATTACAAAGATCATCATTCCCTCGCACTTATCCCCACGCCAACAACAATTTCAAATCTCGACTATCCACAATTGTATATCAGCTGTTGGACGCCGCGCGAGATTCCCTCTCGGCGCCTCCTCTCGCGCGCGTCATCAATGAAGAGCCTCGCTGCTGCTCGGCACAGCCACTGGCGTGAATGGATGAGCTGTATATTATATCCTCCGTGCTCCGCGCCGCGCGGCACGCGTCCAAGCGATGATGCTGCGACGACGCGCGCGTGTATAGGTATATATGTACAGAAGTAACGGGACAGGTTTGCTTGGACACGAGATGTACGAGACGGAGCGAGCGCGCCGGCGTAATTAAGCTATTAGGAAAAAAAGACCGCATCGAGCGGTCGTCGTCGCGTCGCGCGTCTGGTCTATTGCGTCCATGCGTTTGTCTCTTTGAGTTGAACGCCTCGCGCGCTTTATGACTAAACACCTGTAATTTCCTATGGTTTATGTATGTGGCTTTTTTTTTCTTCTGTGCTCCGGTGAGAAAAGTGATTTTTAGTATGGATTAGCTGCATCTGTTACTTGGCAATTTTAAAGGATGTGATTATTGTTTCTTTACTTCTTTTTTAATTTGAATTGTGCTTGTTTATTTATATTTATTGACACCTGTATTGTAAACTGAATTGACAAAATTTGTTATTATAATTATAGGTATTATTTATTATTATATTAAGTATTGCGATTGTTCATTAATTAAATATTAAATAAATTAATATTAGTTAACTCCATTATTACCGATGGTAAAGAATATTTTCCATGGGTAGTTTTTTAGTACCTCACTTCGCAAGTAACTTCAATGGATTTGATTTTTGGTTAAAATTCCTTAACATAATTTTTAGAACTCACAAAAATATAATCTCTATAATGCCTTTCCTAATCTTTTTCCTATTATAATTTTTTCGCTGATAGCTAAAACGATATCAATTATAATTTCAATATAATCGGGATTAAGTTCAATATGCTTTAATGTTCTTCTTTTCGGCACTCAAGGGTTAATAAACTAATTAATTTAATATTATAATATCGATATTTATATTGTATGATATTATTAACTATATATATATATATATATATATATATATATATATATATATATATATATATATATATATATATATATATATATATATATATATATATATATATATACTTTAAAAAAAAAAGTCTATATATATATATCTATACTTTTACATTAATTTTAGTACTTATTAATGTTAACTGTTGACATTATTAGTATATTTCACAATTTACAATAAATTACTTATTTTTAAATCTAATCAAGTAACAGTTGGACTTGAGAAAATTCACGTAAAGCTTTGCTGCAGTAATCATTGTAAAAATAGTTGGAACTATAAGTGTTTTAGATTTTAGTGTTTTATATTTTAGTCTTTTAGCAAATTGGTCTAGTTAAAGAACTTTCGTCATATAGTTATCCCATCATCTGGCTAAATTAGTTGATAAATCTTCATAACAAAATATATTAAAAAGATTGAAAATTACTAAATACCATTATTATAAATTATCTATAAATAAACGATTGTTTTTTCTTATTATTACTGTGACTTAAAAATAAATCTAAAATACCTATATCGATTGGTTTAGCAGTTCTATGAAATAAATACTGTTATTATTAACTTATGCAACGGAAGTTTATTCCTATGACCTTGTTTAGTTAATACGATCTAATGTACACAGGTTACGTCGAAGTGGTCGTATCAAGTTTAATAAAAAAATATATAAATTATCATTTATAAAAACTAAAGCGGAGGATATTATGAACTCGCAACGTCATATGCTATTTTAATCATATAGTCATTTTATATAAAAGCAGATTCTCCACTATACTACATATTCCTGTGAAATAAATATAAAATCATAATTATGATCAAATCCCATATCAGTTATTTTTAAAGTAAACTTTTATAATATATTCTACTTAAGACTATGGATATTATGGATAAGAATTGATGATCGTTTGATTTAATGGAAATGATTTTGTATTTAAATTTCAAAAGGATAATAGAAAATAGTAGGAAAGAAAACAATATCTTGTAAATAGTAATCTGGCATCTTCAAATGCAAAATGTATGGTATATAATACGTTTATGAATGAAAATTTATATTATATAATTGCATGTAAAAAGTAAATGTTTTTTAATTTTAAAGTTTGGATTACTGGTTGTATAATGTTCAATCTTCTCAAATTGATACTTTATTTGATACAAATAAAATTTCGTTTGATTCTTAATTTTCAGGCTGAATCGCAATCATCAAAACAATTGCTAATTAAATTTCGCACACAAAATTAATGTCAAGGATCCAGTTTTCGGTCACCCAGTAAATCATAAATTATTATGTTATAGTTACAGTGATCAAAAGTTAGTTAAAATTCGTTTTTGAGTATTAATTGAATAGTCTCGTATTCTTGCAGTGTATAATGTTTAGGATTTGTTGAGACAGAAAGACTGAATTATTTCTAAAAAATAGAATTTCATATCTATGATTTTCCACTTCTAAAAAGTAAACGAAAGAGCAAGGTTACTTACTCTTAACTGATCGAACACTTGACCGAGGCGATAACACATTATATATTGCTTAAAAATATCATTGTCATGTATGCGAAATGTTAAATGAACCAGAGTTCGGCAAGTATTCGACTGCATAATATTTTCGGATACTTATCTGTTTTCTGTAAATATCGAGAAAAAAGAATGAAATATCAATTTCTAAGCATTGTACACCATGTATTACGTCGATATACGCGATTTAAAACAATATCCGAAAAAAGTATCCGTCGGATACTTTGGCCGGATACTGAGTATCTAAAAAAAATATCCGGCGGATACTTTCGTCAAATACGGAGTATCCGAAAAAAGTTTCTGCCGGATACTTTCGTCGAATACCGAGTATCCGACGGATTCTTTCGTCCGTTGGATACTTTCTTCGGATACTTTACTTATTTTAGAATGTCATCCGGATGATACCACATGTTTAGGGAATCTGGGCATAATTAGGACCTATTTTACGCTTTTTGATGGTATAAAAATTTGACTGACAAAAATAAGAATTATATGCGGCATCAAAATACGTAAAATAGGTCTTAAATATGCCTAGGCCCCTAAATATGTGGTATGATCCGGATGGTACCCCATGTTTAGGGTGGCCTAGGAAAATTTTAGACCTCTTTTAGACATTTTAAAATAAGAAAAGTATTCGAAAAAAATATCCGACAGATACTATTTTTACAGATAGTATTTTTGGATACTCAGTATCTGACAGATACCATTTTTACGTATAGTATTTTCGGATACTCAGTATCCGACGCATACTATTTTCACGGGTAGTATTTTCGGATACTCAGTATCCGACGGATACTATTTTTACGGATACTATTTTTACGAATAGTATTTTCGGATACTCAGTATCCGACCAAAGTATCCGACGGATACTTTTTCGGATTCTTTGCTAAATCCGGTATATTGTCTTAATATATGGTGTACACTGATTAGAAATTGATAATTCGTTGTTTCTTCTTGATATTTACAGAAAACAGAAAAGTATCCGAAAATATTTTGCGATCGAATACTTGCCGAACTCTGAAATAAACTTTTGAAAATCTGTTCACAATATGCCAATCTCAGCGCTATCCCACAACTAAAAACACGAAACACACTATCATAACCCTTGTAAATAACGAATCCAACGTTTATTACAGCAAAACGCGGATCCCCGATAAATCACCTCGCGCGCACTCGCTCAGCCTCTCTTCCACGAAGCACCCGAGAACAACGCAGTACCACGAGTTCGATGCACCCTAAAAGCGCGCGAAATTTAAATTTACATTTCATCCGCGGCCACGCGAGAGGACTGAGGAGAGAGGTGTCAAAAAGCCGCAGATAAAGTGTTTTATAATTCATAATATCCCGGCAGCAGCGGTTGCTCTCGCTCGGCGCTGCACATAATAACGGTTAGAAAATCGGCTTCACGTCGCTCACGGCGTAGGTATATCCGTAAACGGAGCCTGGCTGCTGTATGCAGCTCGCGAGAGGCGGCGAAAGTTCGCATAGGTAGTAGACAGATAGAGCGTATACACGCCGAGAGAACCTATACATACACATAAGAGCGAGGCGGCGCACCGCTGCGGCTGCTGCTCGTCCGCGCTGAAGTTTCGTTCGGCTCGGCCGATAACGATGATTCAGTTATACGATGATTTAACGGCCATGAAGGTGAAGAAAGTGCACGGCTGCTGCTGCTGCTGCAGTTGGCTCTCCGTATATGTGCACCGAAATGGAATTCAATGCCTTCCGCGAAGGCCATTACTCCGATTACCTTATTTCCTGCGAGAGAGAAATATATATATGGGGGCCTATTTGCGGCAGGAGTGTGGGTGGATTTACTGGTGGAGGTTAGTTGTTTCGGGGCCTTTTGTTGTTTCATTTTTTTCGGTATAATGTGCGAGGCTCGGGGGTTTGTATCCTTTTGGCTTCATGAATCATTTATAAATATACTGGTTTAGTAAAATTAGATGTTGTAACGTGGTGGATTATACAAATTGTTGCAAGATTATCAAAAGGGAGTGTGCAATTTTAAAAAATTGTATAATCATTTTATTTTCAGATAGAGTTTTTGAAGTTGAAAGTATCCTTTTTTTGTCTGCGTGTGGTTTGCAGTAAGAGTCGAGACGAGTGCGCATTGCGAGCAAAAGACGAGTACTGCAATCACACGAGGACAAAAAAAGACTTTTCACCTGTGGTACACGTCGAACTTTTTGTCACATATGTCTTGATTTCGCGTTATACACATTATTTAAGCAATGGGCATAAAGAACATTCTTAACTCCCGCTGGTCGGAAAGCAGCTTCTTTACGTCCACTTTAGAGGCATGGATAACGCGAAAATCGTATGACAATAGTATATTACGCATCCACGGAGGAAAACAGTTAGCTAGTCCAGAGTACGTGTAAACACCGTCCGGGCAAACACGTGCTATGAGGTGGCCATATTTCTTTCCGTGGTGCGTATACTATTTTCCGCAACAACAGGCCAAAAATACCACAATACATTTTGGGCACCGTGAGGGAATGTGGTACTTTCGGCCCGGCGTTAAGAAAAAATAATTTTTTAATAGAGTATTTTTTACTTCTTTCAAGGAATAAATTACAGAGTAAAATAAATTATTTTCGCTAATATCAAGAAATTCCAGAAGTGATTTTGAAAACATAAATATTAGAAGAGATAATTTTCTTTAGTATAATTAAGTAAATTTGTCTCCTTAATTCGTTTTTGCTGAGCTTCTTTGTTATTTTAAACTTTGCATTTTGTGAATGTTCCTTACGACTATACATGAACAGAACATTTCAGCACTTCCCACGAAGAGTAGAACATTTGAAAATCTCCGACGAAGACTAGCACTTTCGACGAGTGTCCCACGAAGACTCTTCGTATAAAATACACTAATAAAATAAAATATAGAGAAGCTAATGCCTCAGATGGAATAAATAGCTAAGGATTTGGAAACGGCTAAAAGTAATTGTAAAATCGGGTGAGATCGATTCGAAAAAAATTTTCGACCAATATTTTACAAAATAAGCAATTGTTAGTGAAAACATTACTTTCCAAACTTGTATCGGTATTTCTCAGTCAAAATGGCACAAAAAGCTTTGAAATCTTTTATATATACCCGACAGATAATACGAGTAGCTCGTAGCTAAGCCGGCAAGTCAACTCGAATATCAAAAGTCACAATATTTTAATAATAATTAAAAAGAAATTGTAATTGTCCGAAATTTACGTTTATCATGCATTGTCGGAAGAAGTCTGTTGGATACTTCATCTGGAAAGAAACGTCAAGCGATAGATTTTTTCATTCGTTTTGCATTAACCTTTATGTCAATCACCAATATACAGGTACCACGTATTTCAATAATCGGGGTCCCTGGGTACCCACGTTCAATTAATATAACTGCTTTATATGGTGTCTATATTGCTCTTATGAGTTTGTAGTTAAATACTGCAGCATTTGTAGAGTCCTAATAAATGCCACTTTTAGGTAAAAAGACTTCTTTACGCACGCACCACGCAGATGCACATACATACCAACACACTAACACATACACATGCGGACATGTATACGCGCACACTTGCCCTCGCGCATGCTCACATTCACATCCATATGGACATTTTCTAAGAATAAATGAATTTTAATTCTAAATGTACCAACACATGTTTATAACATATTTCTAAAATGTTTTCAAAAACTTTTTTAACATCATTTTCATTGAATGAAATTCCTGAAGTTTGACCTTCATGAATACACAGCAATCCTGAAATGAATCAGAACGGTCATATTAAATTAAAAAAATTTTAAACACTTTTAATCACCTATCTAAAGTAAAGAATAAATCATTCTCAGCAATAAAAAAAAAAGTTTAGAGACCTTGTTACCAATTTCATTCAATTTAGCACTGAGCAAAAGTTTGACATAACACGCCCCTTTGCTTTCATACAATCCTAATGAAATCACCGAAAAAAACGTCGTAATAAAACGAACGCTTTATTGTCTTCATTACACAGCGCGGTCCCAAAACAAAAAGGCGAATATTAAGAAACAAACACCTTTCTCATTTTGAATAACATTTCGCGTTCTATGTTCTTCCTGAGGCCCAGAGCGATAAGATCGACGTTCTCCTTTCGTACGTAGTACAAAAGGCGACTGGGCAGCACTACAATGCGCGCGCACCTTTTCAATTTTTACTCAACTGGATCCTTATGCCGGTTCTCCGCAAAAACACGCGTGATTCATCGATACAAACGTACCCGCGCTTTTCTTCGCTTACCACCAGTACAGCAGAATAAGGACCGCCTAGTGAAATTATGGTACGAGTACTTCCGCGTCGCTTGCGGGGTCGCTTCGCGTCACGGGTCAAAATATCGCTGTCACGGCAAATTTGTGCGCTATACTACACTGCACTGCTGCACATAATGCCGGACGTTGTCTCGTTGTCTCGTTGTCTCGTTATCTCGGTGTACAGTATAATGTAACAAGTGTCTGTAAGGTAGAAACTTCGTTTATTGCAAGGAGAAATGAAAAAAGCGAGGAAAAGAGTTATTTCATTGTCGGACAATATATCTAATACACAAAATTCTTCTTTTCTAGGACAAAACTTGGTTTGGCAAAAAATATCAACAAGTGAGCCCATAGGTCCATACTGCCTATATCTGAATATGAAACTTCTATTGATTTTTAACTTATAGAGTTTTTATTTTTGAATGATTTGTTCTTTATAGATGTATGCTGTTTTTGTTCGTTATATAATTTATAATCATCGATACGTTGCAATTTTATAAAATATTTGATCACTAAAGATCAACGCGGATTTATTCATCTTAAGGTGGTAGTGCAATCCAAGTTTATAAAAAGTCGCTGCTAACTGCTTACCAGAATGCATTGACAACGAGAGCTCCTAAATCATCAAGTAAAAAAATTCTTTAATTCAACTTAACACTAAATATATGATAATAGTAACTCACTAGATACGAGCTTTTTTAGTAATTACTGCCTGACAAAATCTAAAAGTTCCTGTCAACTGCTTTCGCATCATTCTTTCTCAAGGTCATATTAATTATAATTTACAGTTTTCGTGTTGCAGAGGTTTCTGATGGATCCCTATAATTCTTTTTTAAATGTTTCTTAAAATGCGAATCATTTTTATATTTAAACATATTCTCACTTATCAAAAAAGAAGGTGTTGTAAGAAAATTTATTTGTTTAAACAATTTGTTTTCTTTTCCCTATGTACATATTAAGAATGAAACAACAATTCGAATAACATAAATAAAAACTTACTTTTTGGAAGGATCCGTGGATACTGAGTTTTGCTAATTATTCGTAATTTATTGGAAAAATGTTTAGACTGTTAAAATCTTTGCTTTCATTACTCAGGTAAATTGGTTTAGTTGCATTGCAAACGATCGTTGAAAGAATTATCGAAATGGTATATATCTCTCCATTATATTCATTGCTTCCTAAGATTTTAAAAAGGTAACCTTTAATCCAAATAATTCAATTTTATGTGGGTATATGTATGAACTAGCACTGCTTTGGCCGCGTTTATTTTTTCTATAAACACGTTAAAATATCACGTATCGTATAAATATCGTAAATGACTTTTGATTTGGGCCCTACGTTACAAAATTCACCCCCATAGATGTTGCACATATAATAGCCAAATCGTTAAATTCCGGTTAAAAAATTTACATGGGTATCTAATCTAATAAAAAATCATATTTTATCGCTTTTAAGGGGGTTGGCGGAGTCTTTTGGAATCGCTCGTCATAAATCAGTAGTCAACATTTGGAAATTAAGAAATGATGCACTAATATAGCGGTTGCATGCACAATTTTCTCATAATATGGTAATCATAATGCTGCTCTTGAATTTGGTTATTGTATCAGAATTAATCAGTAAAATAATCACCATTTATATAATAATAGAGTGTACGCAGCAGCATTTTTGGATCCGCCATTTGAAATTTTCAAATTCTAAATGCAGATTTGTGAAACAATCATAATTTCATGAACAAGTTGTATGAGCAGTCGCGATAAACATTGCGATTGTACATTTTCAAATTTTCACGGCAAATTTGTGATCAGAGATCCCAAAAAACCCCAGTATCTATTTTAATTTTTATCTATCTATCTATTTTAAGTTGACTCAACTGAAATAATCACAAATTCATAATAAAAGAGTGTGAGTAGCAGTATTGGGCCTTCCATTTAAATTTTTTAAATTCGGAATCAGCAATCTCTAGAAAACACCAAGAAACGATTTTCGAGCGGATTCAAGATAAGTAATCAAAATTTTATAAAGAAAATCGTCTACATATCCACAATATTGGTTTTGCCATTTCGAATTTTTAAATTCTGATAGCAGATTTGAAACAGGTAACTTAAAAACCCCCGAGTCAAGATTTCTGAACTGTTTCAAGTATAATAATCAAAATTCTATAAAAAAAATTTTTGACAGCCGCCATATATATTGAATTGCCATTATAAATTTTTACTGGAGATTCCTTCTTTGTATTCTTATATCAAGATCGATCACTACTTAATCACTGATACAAATATCATAATATAGCGTAATTTTGTATTCATTTTTCCATAACAATATATCAAATTTGATGTTCATACTTATAGAGAACATCTTATAGAGAATATCTCATTTTGTAGGTAGAGAATATCTTCAGCTTTAATTTGTAGGCCGACCTTCTAAAGTGGAATTGATTAAATTTATCAATAAAATTATTCGGTGAAATATCTCGTCCGTGGTATACTGGTGAACAACTCGGTTTGGACGATATATTTCGAGATAGTATGCTAGAGGATTAATCTTAGTAAACAATTCAAACACTGTCCAGTTTAATAAAAAAGCTAATAAAAGTGTGAAATATCATTTTTAATATGCTTCGTACAGAATTGCTTTCTCAAGAGAAAGCTTTGTGTCGGTGAAATGTTATTTTGTGTGCTTTTCAACGTATAAACATGTTTTATGCCTTGGGAAGTCTGAATTCACTAGTCTTAAAAAATGTTCGTGCGTATGTATGTTTGTTCTTACACACAATAAACTATATGTCTATCTATATATCTATGAGTATATATGTATCTGCATGACCACTGTATTTAGCATTATTCGCGATAAATGTAAACTAAGCAGAATATAATGACTTTTTACAGATCTGAATGTCTTTCTACAGATGGTCTAAATAATTTGGTTAAAATTGGTTAAGATTGGTGAAAATGTTATTGCGATTTCAATTTAACATTGGTTGTGATGGAGTTTACAAGGTTCTGTTAAGTTATCAACTTAAATTAAGAAAAATTATAGATTTTAAATTAATATAGAGTCTTGAATGTTTTTAAACTTGTTCACTAATACAGTAATACCAGATATGCTAAATATAAGCGTTGGAATGTTACAAAATTCACGTAAAACCATTTTTGTATACAGTTGTGCAGCCTTACTGTACATTGCAAAATATGATTGCTTATAGCGAATCATAGCTTCCAAACATATGTTTTAAACTGTTAACTAGAGAATTCGCTCTTATCACTCGGCGATGAAATCATGTTTCACTTCCCCTCTCAATGACCGCCGCAGTTCCTACGATACGCGATCCTGCACCGTCTTATTCCCTCCTTTTCATTTCCGCGGCGTGAGCGTGAGCATCTGACGTCACGAAGCACTCTATGCGCTGCTGTGATTACAAAAGCGGCGCGCGCGCGCGCGCGTGAGCCGAAAATTAGGATTAAGTAAACGGAACTCCGGCGGCGCCCATTGTTGCCGGGCCCGCGGGGCTCGTCTCTCGCCTTTTGTGTTTTGGAATGTTTTCGAGTTGTGCCAAGAGCGCACGCGCGCGGCACTAATGTACAAGCTTGTAAAGGCGGGCTCTCTTTTTGAAGGGTACGGGAGCGAGGCGTAATTGATTAGGCAGCCTTTTTTTTGTGCGCGAGAGTCGATGGCGAGGCGAGATATCGTCGGCTATTTGGCTTTTATTTGTTTCTTGTGTTGAAGTTTTTTTGTGCGATGGGCTTTAATAAACTTAAGTGACCGAGTAATCTGTGCAATTATGTGGGGAATTAGGTGAAGCTTTGAAGGTCAAATTCTCTTGTGACACCTCGATAGTTTTTATTGCTGTATCAATTAGCACTCTAAGACATAGTGGGTTCTCTGAAACCCATACATTTTTTCATTTTTGTTAAAATTTAATGTGACAAACTTGAAATTCTGTGAACTAAACTTAATATATATCAGTTGGAAGTGGACTGTTTCGAATCTCGTCAGGGATTTTTAAGCTATATTATACTTAAAGAAGTCGATAAATTTTAAACTATAAAAAAACTAGCATTGCAAAGATTTCTTTTACAAAAACCAAAAATCACGCTAGAATTTGTAGTCAACGGTTTTTAAATATTGTAGAGGGTTAATATAATGTTAATATTAAGAAATGTAGTGTATATTTAAGTATCATCATGCTGCAAGTGATTATTTTGATAACAAACTGTGCACAGTCATAAAGAGAAAAATCACAACAGATATCATACACAATGTATGCTATACTATGTACTTAACGGGTAGGTTTTACTGCCTTACAAAATTATCCTAAGTTATTGGAAAAAATCTGCAAACGGTCTGAGAAAATTTTATGCGATATGGGAAAGTTTTCCATTATGTTCCTTCCTAAACTTAAAAAAAAGTATGAAATAAAACAACGTAGTGCCCAAGTACAGCACAATAAACTGTTTCTCATCGCAAAACAATTGATAATTAAAAAGATATTTATATATTTTTAAATCTTTCAAAGGGAAGATAGTGATATTTTTGTAGAGTAAAAATTGATTGTCAGTTACAATGAGAAAAGAACCTCCTTTTACTTTATCAATAAGGACAAACGTTAAATTCTCATGTATTGATGTCCATTTTCATTTAGTCAAAAGGATATGCCGCGCAATAAAACTGCCTTCTAATTATATAGTATGAGTGTTGCATGACCTTTTTGATTTTATGAGAGCTAGCTACTTTGCTGCAAGTAATAATTTAAAAATAGCGTTTTTTGTAATTGATTATTATAATTATTATATTATTGCAAAAATGGAACATTCTTCTTAACAAATAACTCTGTGCGAAATTACTTTCACACGTATGATTCATTCGCGATAAAAACATTGTCGGAATCGTAAAGTAACTTCTCGTACGCCGCCAACACTCAAATTACAAGATTTCGTGTTCCTCACGGAGTCACTTAGAAATTTATACAGAAAATCATACGATACTCGTACTTTGCGTAACTGTAGCGCCGATAGCGGATTTCTTTACGTGACCGGGTAGCGCGATGATAGACGTCATCGATATTTTATGGCCCGGAGCCTTATGCAAAAGCCGCGAACCTTTCCGCACAACAAACTTTGCATTGTATATCAAAAGCACCTTAATAACCGTTATTTTTATTCAAATTCAGACTCGGCTGTGCTAATGCGCGCCACGGATCGTACATGATAACCAGCTCGCGTTGGCTCCGCGCACTTGAAGAATATGTTATTAAAGGCATTGCTGTTAAAAACTTTCATTCGCGCTGTGGCGATCGGCACGAAGTAATTTTATGCGCGAATTTCTTCCTGAAAAATTTTACGTAATGAATTTCTAGTCTAATATCATAACTTTTATCTTTACAACGGTACAACATGCATGCTCGATCTTCACGATAGCCGCATACGAAGCTAGATTTGATTACTCGGCTGATATGAATGTTAATAATAGGATTTGTCTTATGTATTCTGCTTATGTGCTGTACTCGATGAATACGTTACTCCGTCTTTTTTGTTCCAATTAGATTGTAAAGTGATACAAATATATTGAAAGATAAAATTGCTTTTTTAATTACGCTTAACGTGATATTTTATGGTCACTTTCTATCTTAAGTGGAAGAATCATGGATATCGTGAGGAATTACATAGTACAACATAATTTTATTTTAATTCAATGTCATAAACGTAGAGCTTATATATAGCTTTAAAATAAATTGAAGCTATCTGTAAAGTAAATTTTACTTGAAATTATGACTCAATTTCGTCAAACATTTTAATGTTCTTCGTGCAGATTCCTTCTATCAATAAAACTTTCTCAAAGTAAATTCACTTCAAATTTAAGGTCAAAAAATTGTTTTTATTATTAGTAGTTTCTAAACAGTATCAAGTATATAACTATAAAAGTGAAATGTAGATCGCAATGAAATGAGGGGATAATTCTATTTATAAAAAAGTATTTTTTACCATGTAACAAAAATAATGTTTAATTTATTCTTTCTGAAAAATATAATTCTACATTTTCTTAATAATATAGAAATGTTTTTATTATTTAAAGAAGAATTGGTTTCTATTTTAAAATAACAAATAAGAAATTAAATCAATTAAAAGTAATATCATTGGGCAAAGGTTAGAGAAATGTATATTCATAAAGCATATGATACATAAATCAATAAATCATTTTTATACTAAATAAAGATCTTTTAGCAATAGTTTTAAATTATTCTTTTATTTTCATAAATACAGTGCTATGAAGTAAAAATGTAAATAAGTACATAAACCTTAAAAATTACTACTCTCAAATATCACTCAGCGCTCATCCTGCCTCCGCTAGTCCGCCAATAATTCCATTCCTTATTTTCACAGTATACGTAAGAGCAGATTCCTTGCAAAGCTATCCAGGCATCAATGCACGATCTGCATATATATATATATATATATATATATATAGATGCACATGACTCCCAAGAGTCAAGATATTGTGCACGGTGCATCACGCGTGCACCCGGCGAAAGAATGTATATAGGTTTAACACGAAGGAGCGTCATTGAGTGCCGCCGCCGCGTCGGTGTTAATGCTATCCGGTGTGTTCGGACCACAGCCGCCCACTCGTTCTCCATCATGTACGAATTATTACGAAAGCTCGCTTGCAGGTGAATCTGTCGTCTATAATTTGTGGCCGAGCTGAGAAGTATAATATGTTAGATGGTTGATCAAATGCATTAGTTGAGAATGAGAATTATCACCAATAAAATCTGCTAAGTATATATATTTTTCCATAACAGTAAAGGAAAGGAATTTGATACTAGCGAATGTTTATTTAATATGAGAAAGTCTGATCGTGAATATTCATTTAATGTAAGAAAGGCTATCTTGATTTTAATAAATATTTAATTAATTTATTCTTAAATTTTAATGTAAAAAATCCATAACAATTGCATTTATAACATAAATACAATAGGGAACTTGCATGGGCCGTTATTACATCTAAAGTACCCGTTATAACGACGTTTATTTCAGTTTTAATTGAAAGTTTAGACAAAAATAATCAAGTTCCCAAGACATTTTTTTTTCTTTTGCAATAATTATAAAATTACAATACATTAAAGTTACGCGTTGTTTTAAGTACAATTCAGAGTACTATCACTTTACTACTTAATTGACTACGGCTTTACGCTGGCATTCAGCGTCTCTATCAGTTGATTTAAAAACTGTTATATAAAGATCTGGAGTACTGTGAGAGTTAGACCCACTGATAATACAGGCACCGAATACAGGTGTAAAGTCATGGCCAATTGGGTAGTCACGTGACAGACATTTGAATTGCACTTAATACAATGCGTTACTTTAATACATTGTAATTAACCAATTATTATATAAGAAAAAGCTTCCTCTTTGAGGAAACAAAAACTGTCCTGGGAACCTAAATATTTTGAAGTATATTATTGATTAAAATAAAAATTAGAATTCATTCAAGTTCCATATTGCTCAAACTTTTCTAATAGTCCAGACTGTTAGACAAAATACGCCCTCTATTATTTTATTCTACGATTCCTACTGACAATAAGTCTAAATATGTTTATGAATATTTAACAAAACTTAACTTTTTCATTATTGATTATTACATTTTTTGGATAATAAATCAAATAAGCCTATTGCAAAATCTAATTTGTTAGTCTCTACAGCTGCAACTGTAGAGGTGAGGTGCATTCAGGCAGGAGGCAAAAACAACACACGTTCAGAAATTTCTATTTAAGTCGCGTGAATCTTATATTATAAATGTTCTGATAAATCATAAAGTAATATTACAATAATATATTTAACATTTTTCGTAGTGAAATATGAAATAATCAAGTTATCAATTTAGGAAATTTCGTCGATCGCTATAATTTAAAAAGAGCATTTGTTGTTTGTTATAAATACTAACAAAATTTTCTTGAATCTTTTGTTTCAATGATCCAGTACCCAGTAGTAAAAATAACCATAAAATTTTTTTTTTCAGAAATCGCCCATAAATTTTTATAACTTAAAATAAAATATGCAAATGCTGCTTCTGAAAACACCCAGAACTTTCTAACTGTCATTAACCCTTTCTTAGATGCATTAAACGCCCACAATATTTATGCATCTGTATTTAATGATCTCTTATCATATAAAAATTGCTAACTTGGATGTACCGCACATACCGTATACTAAATAAGCACTGTGCACTGCATGCATATGAGGTAAAGATTTATTCCAGTGGAATGTGTTTTAATGTTAATTTGAAAAATGTACCTGCGTATAATATTGCATACGTTTTGTATGGGATGAAATTTGAAGGTTTGCTGTCAGAATCAGAATAATATACAGTTTGTGGGTGTACGTAGTTACGCGAATGAGTTGAACAGATACGGTGCGAAAAAATTAAAAATTGACAGATTGAGTTAAAAATTGAAGAATTTACAACCTGTTGTAAAATAAATTTACAGTCAAATAGGTCGCTAACAATGTGGGATGTTTAACCTTGAAAATGGGTCTTACTAAAGTAATGAGTTTTGGCAAATGAAATTTTGACCACCGTATTCGTGGGAAAAAACTGAAAATGAATTTGAAGTTGATTGAAAGCGCTAATAAATGTTCAAATTAGCAAAAAAATAAGAATTAGTTACACGTTCAAGAATGTGCAGATTACATTTAACTCTGAGTGTTTCATTCCGCAACGTAATTCAATAATAAACAGAACTTGTTTTTGATAAAAATATTTAACGACAAGTATACAAATTTTGGTAAATAAATTATTACATAATTATGTACAACACTGATTTTAGTGCATATAATGGTGTCTTATTAAATAATCTGCAAGGTACATTTATATAACAGATACATTGGACAGATAAACCGATTATTATACTTTCCGTATTACTTATCCTGTTTTTTTCAATCGTAATCACATTTCTTTTAACATGCAACACATTTACAACAGGTGAATATTTTTGAAATACATTTATTTTGTATGGTATAAAACTTTTTCAGCTTTTTGTTAAGACTAAAAATGCGATATTATTTGAAAGATATCTTATAGTGTTGTACTATATAATCAAGATTTGAATTTAAAATTGAAGTGTATATTCTCTGACAGACAATTGATAAAATAGAATTATAATCTCTAATAAATAATTGTACATTCAACTACCTAATTAATCAATATTAATTTCCAAAGCGTTGTCCCCATATTAAAAATTATTGATCAAATAGATAATCTAATTGGAATTAAAATTAGACTACAGGAGACAACGATAAAGTCGTTGAACCGTCACTTGTCAATTAATAATTGTCTTCTATTGGCTACGCAGTATTGACAAATAATTCACAAATAAAATTAAATTTAAGATATTAAATTTCAACGCCAAAACCGATCCAAAGTTTCAACAGAAAAACATTGATAGAAACAATTTGTGGCCCACAATTCTTAAAATCCAAACAATTATTAAACGAAACAGACAATACACAGGTATAAAAGTGATCCTCGCTGAAAACTTTTGCGAGCGAGTGTATGGCCTGAAACTCCTCGCAAGAAGGTCGAGCTAAAAAAAGAGGAGCGCGCTCGATGAGGATCGTGCAGGAGGCGCGCATTATGACACGCGGGCGCGTCGCTACTCTCCGTTTCTTTCGCGCTCGCGCTCACTTCACCGGGCTGTCTGCCAGGTCTCCTTCGCATCGTATGTATGCATACACGTCGATACGTATGATCGCGTAATCGTGCGAGACGGTGTGCGCTCCATGACAATTCTTTTTTTTTTGAGGCGCTGATTGGTTATGCGGGAGTAGATATCCCCTACACAGTGGGCTTCGATCGAGTTTAGATACAAATACGCGGTTGAAATTGAAAGTTAGATTTAGAATTATATTAGTTTTAGCTCCTCTCATATTTTTTTTAGGTCTTGTGATCATTTTACAGCCGTAAAGACAGTAGTCGCCAGAAGATTTGTGAATACACTTAATTTTTGACCAGGTTGGTTAATAAACGAATAAAATAATCAAGGGTACACAGCCTTGTTTGTGATGATATAATATGTATTTAATATAGACATGATATAGATTATTAAACTAAAAAATTTATAAATTAAATTTATGCTTATATCTTTCTGGTATTTATTGTATTTATAAAATCGAAATCATAACAAGATATCATACATAGGATAGTTAAAGATCAGAGAGGTGCAAGTACTTTTGATTTAAACTTGAACGAGATCGACTGTTATCCAGCGTACATTTTTATTTTTTATAGGACTGTTAGTGAATATTGATGACTTGAATATATTGTATTTATTTTTGCTAGTTTTGCGAGTTATGTATTGCAAGGTCATAGAACAAGGAGTTTTGAATTTGCTTGTATCTTTTAATCTCAAGGTTATATTTAAAAAGAATCAGGAGTGTTACAATAAAAGCGCGTTATAATATATTCAAGTGTGCAGTGGAATATTTTTAGTTCACTTCTAAATTCAGAATATGTGAGATGGCTGAATTCTAGAGAAGTTTTAAGCGTGGAACAATCACATATTACGAATGTGTAAGGTTTCGCGCATGCCCGAAGCGCTTGTGATTTGTTTGGACTCATATCACGATCGATTTAGCAATACTCTATTGTTAAAAGAGTTATTTGCTTGCCAAAACCTTGACATTTTCAGTAAAAGAAATTCTATAGAAGTGTATGAAATACATTGAATTACGAATAGCAAAAAAATATTTTAATTTTGGTATAATCCATGCGATTTAAAATTTATAATAAATGAACGAAGGTGTAAGTATACACTATTCATAATTACTCAAATTTTAGTTAATTTATAAAAACAATTTTGGATGTAATATTTAAAATAAACGTGTATTTTGCTTTCTCGCATAAGAAAAATTTTTCACTTTACTTCACCTTTTAGTTTTATCAGTATAAACTAAAAAGAAAAAGAAAACATTGAAAATCGTTTGGTTTTCAAAGCTATATTGTTAAATGCAGAAAAAGGTATAACTCCACTGATTGAATAATTATACAGCACCTATTTCCGTAATGTCTACATAGACTATATTATGGTGGTACAGCTTGCGTGCGATGGTAGAGTATAAGTTAACGCCAACTCAGTAATTTTAATTCAAACCCGCTCAATTCTTTTCTTCACGTGCAAAAGTAGTTTGCACTTTTTTCATGTAAGAAATTTGCTACTTTCAAAGAAGAATGTATAATTAATTCTGTTACTTCCGAAATATTTTATACGTGCTCAATTTCTTCAAGTGAAATTCTACTAAGAAATATTTTTTTTAAATAACATAACATTCGGTGTGAACCCAGTCTTTTTATTTTTAGTCATAACCTGTTTGGTAAAAATAAAAATAAAAATAAAATGTAAGCGAAATAAATACATTACAGAATAATTAATGCAAACTTAATTAGTATTATAAATTTGTATTAAGTCAGTGATTTAATTTTTAGGTAAAATAAACATAAAAAAAATTGAATTCTTCGAATTCATTATTTCAGCTCTATCATAGTAGGTATGCATGAAAGTGACCGTATTAATTTCAAAAGAATTATTTATCGTGTATAATCGGCGACAGCGATTAAAAGCATGCAGTGTGAAAGCTGAATTCCCTGCTATAGCAGACGAATGGGTAGCTCACTGCCAGTCTTGAGCTTCACCATTTTGTTCGGCGTATTGCGACACAGAAGAACCAGTTTTAGCGATTCCGCTGCAGAAATTCAGTTTTGGGTCTCACTTTCTTTCAACTTTCTCACTCTGTTTAAAGTTTGATGATTTAATGTGGACTAACTATTTACATTTCAAATTTGGTAAGCGAAAGAATGCAATGTCGAGCTTGTACATTTGAAGAGATAACGTTTGAAGAATCTAGATCCGCGTCGTTATACAGCAAAATGACGCAAGAAAAATCATAAGCGATTTACGATGGTGCTATGAAAATATTTGACAGCTTTGGTAATATGATCGGAAAACTCGTAACTCTCTAAATTCCATGGAGTAGATATAGTGCAGGTTTTTAGATTAAAAGTAGATTAAACTCCGTTAGGGTTAAAACTTGTAACTTAACGTCAGATTAGTATTGCATAGATTACACGAAAAATATGTTGCCAACTGATTTGACACTCACCTTTCTCAAAGTGGTATCAGTCATTATGTCATATAGTATATTATTATACATAGGTCAATATCTGTTGATGGATTTGGCAAAATACGCAATATATTAAAAACAAATTACAAATATTTTAGGTTTAAATGAAGTTTTTGCACATAGTTTTTGATTAGATTATATCAACTGGTGTTTAAGCCCAAATGAACTACATAAAAACACATAAACACAATACCTGAACGTACACACTAAAGCGTAATTTGTCTGAAAGTACAATTTCGTTACTGAAGTAATGTAATTTGGTTTTACGTGAAAAGAATTTCAAAAAATGTTATCAAAGCAATACTAGTGGGCTTATATATGTTTATACTTCCAAAGAACTTTCAAAGAAAAATATATATAGTTTTTCAAGATATCTTTGTCAAACAAAAGAATCGTATAATTTGAAAATGTGCAGGATTATAGTTCTATATAAAACTAATATTCAGTTAAAATTTCATTGAATTTTAATTTATACTTTAATTTTCGATTTATAGTGGTAGAAAAAAACACATCGTATAACAAATGAGAAACGGTTTATTTCGCATCGTTTTCGGTCTTAAACTGAAGGATATTACAAGTACATTATTGTAAAAAAATTAGCATTCCAAGAAAACATTTCTTCCTTGAAAAATTTTCAAATTTTTAAATTACTAAAAAGGGCTATAAAATTGAGTTGACCATATTTGCTGAAATTTTTAAGGCCCTCTTAAGTATGGATTATAAACATACATGCGTCAGCGGACGTTTTTTGTAAGTATAGTCGAGTCGCGGGGACTGAAAAGGCTCGGCACCGAAATTCTCGGGGACTGCAATGTGTATTTAGTATAGGAGACTTTCAGTCCCCGAGACATTCGCATGTATAAAAGCATTGCAGTTTCTACGTAATTTCAGTCCCCGAGTTTTCAGTCCCCGCAACTCGACTTATTCGAATTCCCCTAGTCATATAGTATATGTGATTACTATAAAAAATGGAATTTTTTTTATTAAAACAATGCTTTCTCTCTGAGAATGCAATAGATATGAGTACAATTGTACAAGTAATTACATTCTTTTAAAAATACATTTTTCGGCAAATCATTATTTTTAGATAATGAAAATTATATTTGTTGAATTTTTTGAAGCAACAAATCTTTTAACTCATATTTAATGTTCAATAATGGGGATACTCCTTTATAAGTGTCTGTCAAAAAATACTAAATAATATATAAAGTTTATATTTTAATAATAGGTATGATTAGTTCAACATAAAATGTTATGATGTACTTTTGCAGAGAAATTGCACGCATCATTTAAGAAGATTTGATAAATAGTTTCCATAACGCTAGAAGCTAATTTCCTAATTCAACCTAATTTGAAAACAAGTTTATAGAAACAGTAGGAGAATCATTAAATTCATCCTCAGGCATCGCAGAAATTGGCATAGATTAGAGAACTACTGATGTCAACACAAACATAAAAATATGAATCATGCATGTTTCAAAAGCCCATTCTATTCACGGTAGCAAAAAAGAAAGAATCAGTTTGCCACATATTTTAACACAGCATAACCCAAATTCATTTGAAACCATTTGAATATTAAGTGTGTATCTATAATCAAAACAAAAGTCAAATTTCAAATGTACCTATGTTCCATGATGACATAACAACAAAACGTTACAATAGTGTCTTAACTTTTAATAAATTCTCTTATTTAGAAAAGGTTTGCTGTAAGTTATTATCAAATGAATTTTTAATTGGTAAAATATTTATAGTTTATTTTGTGTTGATTAACTTTAATTGTAAAAAATCTATTTAAATTAACCTAATTAATTAAATTTAATTAATGCTTTTAAATTAACTCACTTTTCATTCATCTTCAATTCTAAGGCACTAAATTAGTATAGTTTAGCTTTGGATTAAACAGAAATTATTTTAAACAAAAAAGAATTGATTTTTAGACAATTCTGGCTATAGTTTTCTCCTAAAAATCTAATCATAATCACATTAAATATTTAAGCATACATATCATTAAGTCTATCGCCTTTTTAAGTCGCCGTATCAATTTATCACTAATTAGGCTCGTACTCGCGTAGGCGGCACACGCGTACAAGGATTCCTCGTGCGCCAGCCATGCTCGGCTATTATTTTCATAAAGAAATTCTTCGGAGACACAAGCGCGCCGGCGACACGCACGAAATTAACATTCTTACCTCCGCGAGAAATTCGCGAAAAGATGCAGTATCTCCCCGGGATCCGCAACGCAACCGGCGCAAATTTTTCTCATAGCGCTCGCAGTCCTATGTTCTTACATTAAAAATCTTGTCTCTCTTCCTCTTTATAAGAATTTCAACAGTCTAAAAGCCTTATAGTAGCTGTCGAAAGCGCGCGCGCGCGCGAGATGCAGATTTTAATTCTTTTTTCGACCCTGCAGCCCGAACACAATGACGCGAACGACCGTAAAGAACAAGAACCCAGAATTAGCCGACGGGCACGAGACGAAATTCGGCAAAAATGCAATTAGCCAAGTTCGTTGATCAAAAGGCCGAGTCGCGCAATATCGTTCACGAAATCAGCAGGAACAACATGGGAGGAGCCGCCGTTTATAAGTGGCACGCGCCGCCGCTTCCGTTCGCATAATTCGCGTGTGATCATACACAACGAGGAGCGAACTTGCTTCGAGAGTCCTTTTTATTCCCTTCCTCTTTTTTTTGGCATTTCGGCGCTATGTACACGAATTTGGCCGCCAAAAAGGCGCGATCAAGATATCAGTGCGGGCGAGTGTGCGCGCGCGCGCGCAGCGGATTTGTATACACGTTATGCAACGACGATGTATCTCGTGAGAACACTTGATCTCGCGCTCGCTCGCGCGCAGCTGTAAGCCCTGACTCTCTGGCTCCACGGCTTCTCCGGAGAGCGAACTGCGACTGTGACTCTCTCTATCCTTGTCCGGTGTGTTCCATGCGCGCATTACGTCAGCCCTGGCGCAATCGACACAAAGGATAATAACCTTGCTCGTGCGGGTCGTGCGCGACGCAGCGCGACCTACGTTGAGGTGCGCCGGGTTGCGATCGCTGCAGGCGCACGCGGTTTGCGAGGATCCTGTTATAAAGGAATGATTGTAGATTTCGATTGTATCCAAAGTAGGATATAAACGGTCCGTATTAGGAAGTTGGTATGTGCCTATTTTAGATCGGTCGCTGGGGGCGGAGGGGGGGGGTGCGGGAGGTCTGATGGATAAGATTTTAGGTCCCCTCGGTATCTTGGTGTATCTTTATGTTTATTGTTACGGAGAAGAATTTTGTAATTTATGATTTTTGTTATAAAATCGTCATTCTCACGTTTTGTCTCTATTAAATGCGTATTTTCTATAAATAAACCACAATTTTATTTACGTATTTCGGTATATGGAATTCAATTTTCTTCGTTTCAAAACCTCCTTGTTGATGTAGTATAATCTATTTACCGATTATTTTTTCATGGCTAAAAAGTTGAACAAATATCCGTTTGCAATCGGTGGCTAAAAATTAACTTACCTTTTTAACTTTACTTCATATGCATGAGAAAATGCTCAATTCATGAACATTTTATTGAACCTTTCAAATCTATTCCGAAATTGTAATTATTAAAAAATTCTTTATTGACCGCTTAAATATCGTCATAGTATCATTATTAGTGTAATCGAAATAAGATTTACATTTTAAACGTTTTTAAACTGATCAGTTCTTACAATTAGCCAAAACTTGTTGATTTATGTATATGTTTTTGTTAGATCGATTTAAATTAATAAAGAGTATTTACATTTATTTAAAATAAATTTGTAATCATATAGATGTAAATAAAAGTAAATAATTAACATTTTAAAAGTTTAGATCAAACCAGAAAGAATCGGAACGTTCCTCAAGAAAAGTATAGTAAAGTAAATGAGAAAGATTCGGTATACAACGTAAAGTTTCTAATAAAACAAGAAAAAAAAACGAAATGGTCCGTTAATAACGGTCAATATATGGAATGAAAAAGAAAGCGGATAAGCCCTGCAAGAAACATTAGGAGCTCTGGATAAGATCAGAAAGAATCGGAAAGTTTCTAAAGATATTTACCAAAACAAGCTGTAATGATTGTGTAAAAAGTATTTTACCATAGTCCGGAAAGGTTCGAACATGATCGGTACCAAAATTCACCGAGGTTCTTATCTATCCGGACCTATCCGAATAGTTTCATCAGGGTAGCATTTGAAAATATGATTGTTTAATTCTTTCTTTCTTTATATTTAATGGCCATGTGGTCCTCTTTTTTGGGACTCCGATATGTCACAATGCATATGTGTTTTTGTATTTTACATTTGTATTTTATATCACCTGGTTAGTAGCGACTCAGACACTATTGAGGAAGTTATATTGGCGCATACATCCTGCATTACAGCCCAGTGCGTAGACGGAGATCTTTTCCAGACGAAAAACTCGAAGAACAAATTCTCGAGAATTCACCGGGAATCGAACTCTCGACTGCCTGAGCGTCTTGTATCGGTAGGCAAGCATCTTACCCACTAAGCCATGAAGGGGGCTCTATGATCGCTTCAGTTTGCATTTGAAAGAGTATAAAATTACTTATAAACGGTAATATTTCTGTATTTTTTTTATAAATTTTTCATTGAGATTTAGAAATATTGATTGAAAATATATTTGAAGATTAATGAAATAATGTAAGGTAAGAGCACTAGTATCTGGACAAATCAAAAATCGGGATCTATAGTGGGACACGGATGAAAAATTACTGTTTTCATAAAAAATATAGCCATAAATCGTTATAGTAAAAATTTGTATCTATTGTCTAGGGTATCAACTATTAAAACGAACATGAATTATTCCAAATCTACGGCAGAAATTATATTTAACGCTTTTACTAAAAATGTATTCTGAGCAGGATTCGAGAATAACGAATGGCGCTACTGAATCGTCCAGATTTGACAGAATGGCAAGAATTGAGTTTTGCATTCAAAGGAAATATTTTACTCTACCAGTATCAAAATAATGTTTTTATCAATAAATGACACGCTCATAAATACGATTAAAGTTGTATTTGGTGAAGACAATAATTATTTTCTGTACAATTACGTGTACAAGTTTTGGTCCTACATTTTTGCGCTTAGCAGTAGGGACACTCAAAATATACAAATTATAATTAGATTCAGTGATTGAAAACAACTTTAGAGCTTACTAAACAATGTATTAAAGAACAATCAATAATGTCAACTCGAATGAATTTCTGAAAAAGTGGATTTTAGAAATCTATAAAAAACAATATTATTTTTCAATCAATAGGAAATCTCCCGGGCTACACGATAATACTAAAATATTTTTTTAATTTTGCTATCAGATTTCAGAATTAAAGTCTTTCTAAACGAGTATCCCAAAAGCGTCCCAGTACTGGTGCTTTTACCTTGTATAAGTATTTTTTATGTTTTATTCGAAGTTTTATTTCTTATAAATTTGGTTGAAAATTATACATATGAATGATTTGTTTATGTTTTCTTGGCATACCGCATATCTTACACATAAGAATTATACACGTAATTATTGTACACAATTTAGCATTGGTCAAATTATATATAGATATATTTAACCAATGCTAAATTGTGCACAATAATTACGTGTACAATTCTTATGTGTAAGAAACGCACTATGCCGTTTTCTTTTCCAATAAAAATGACTCAATTTTGGTAACTTTTAGACTTTTCAAAGGCTTTTGCACGATGAATAGATCCTAATACAGTAAGCTGCAACGTTGACGCGATTTTCAAGTTACGAGTACCTACTCAATAAAATCCCCGTGCAACTATCACGCTGTCGTCGCCGACCGCTGCAGTTCCTACTCCTCGCTCCCGCGTGCTCGAGCGGTAGCTCCGTACGCTTGTGACCTTTGGCGGCTTAATTTGCATCATCATCTTCCTGAATCTATGTAAAATACTATAGAAATTCTACACGAAACAAGCTCAATGGGTGACCTGGATGAATTTTCAGCCTAGATAGATAAAATACCGGGCTACGAATGAAATTTGTTTAACACTGCTTTTCATGTCGAATCAAAGGGCGTGTTTAAAAGATGAAAAAATATTCTTTCCTACATATTGAAAATTCATTTTGCATTTTAGATGTTATAGTCCTATCTAAAAAGCGTCGAGACAAATTCATACGATTGATCGTTGGCAATGTCAGGATCTTGAAAAAAAATTTCAGTAGAAAATATTGGAATCTGGAGAAATCGTTTGAGCTTTAATTTGCGGCGATCAGCCGCTTTAATTGAAGGGTTCGATGCTAAAATATCCTGACCGCTCGGCTGGACTTTTTGCAGCGAAAAATTGACGTCAACGTGACCGATTTTCAAAAATTACCAAAATGATGTTTAAACAATGCCATCGTATAGAGGATGAAAAGATGCAACTTTTTTCTCTTTACACTTTTCTTCTACAATCAATATTTTCCGAGAAAATCAACGAAAACCGGAATATTGTGAATCGCTTTTGCACCACGTTTTTCAAACTTAAATCGCTCTAGCTTCGAAAAATATCACCCGATCTTTCTGATTTTTGGTATGACATCGTAAAATACCCTACCGCTGCAGATAAAATCGATAAAAATTAATAATTTTATATTTTTCATTAATAATTTAGTTGTAAACAAGCAAACAACTTTTTATAGCGTTATGTATGTTCGACGGAAAAAATGTGTGAGGAAGTTTAAGTCTCAGAAAATTTTCAGCGAGAGATTTGTTCGTCTACACTTGAAGAAGTTTTCCAGAAATTTTCAGACCAATTGAATGACAATTGGCAGAGATATGGAGATTTAGCCGATAGGCCCAGGCGTGGGTGTGATGAGCCCGCACTGGCGAACGCATTCATGTATAAACACTACGCAAGCACCACAACAACTACAAACACTATACAAAATCTCCTATCTTACTTTCTTCTTCTACCTTACTCTGTAATCTATCTCTTTTACCACACATTTCAAACAAAAAATGGGCTAAAAATCCTGCGATCGTGGAGGATGCGGGAGCGATGACAACTGCCCTGAGAGGGAATGTGTAGAATGATTCGCCACCTGGTCTTACACGTAACGAAGCCAGCGAAGGCGCGCTGTCTTGCAGGGGGGCGTTAGGATATGAGAATGAAACCGAGTGTGTCTAACGACGAGTTGACTATGTTCTCGCCAAAGTCGAAAAGCTCTCATACTTAGTTCTAGGGAGGTATGAGGGTTATCACCCCTAGATGGATGGACTCACCTGCGATCAGAACAGGACCCACAACGCGCGGGTTTAACTTATTATAATGGCTCAAAGAAAACAAAACCAAACCAAAACCAAAAGGAACTTAAGGGTGGGAACCTGGAATGTACGTAGTCTACACAGGGCGAGCGCGTTCCGGGAAATCATAAATGAAACTAGGAGGTACAAGTCATTTGAAGGTCAAACTGTAAAAAAGCCGATGAAAAATCCAGAAAAATACATCCGTAGGTTTTTAGGGTTGCTGAATCTGAATCCGAGGTCCATTGACCTCCATCACATCAGGTTCAAGGTTTGAAGGTCATTTGAAGGTCAAACTGTAAAAAAGCCGATGAAAAATCAAGAAAAATACATCCATAGGTTTTTCGGGTCGCTGAATCCGAATCCGAGGTTCGTTGACCTCCATCACATCAGGTTCAAGGTCATTTGAAGGTCAAACTGTAAAAATGCCGATGAAAAATCCAGACAAAAACATCCATAGGTTATTGGGAAGGGTGGTGGGGGTAAATAGGGGGGAGGGATGGTCCGTTTAGGGTGGAATTAACTTCTTATTTTTTGTAGACACTGTAGGAATTTTTTTCGAATTTTTTGGCTCAAATCTATATTTGGGTAAAAAACCGGCCTTAGAGACCCCCCCCACCTTTTGTACCAGATAATGGTATGCATTTCCCGAGAGTAACATTCTTCTGATCTCCTTACAAGTCTCAGCTTTGCTATATAATATTATGTCGTCGTATTTGGATACATCTACTGTTTTGATGATTATCATCAAAATACATTCACAGTGATAAATAATTTAAACGCAATAGAAAAAACGATACCTAAAAGTAATATTAATACTAATTAACAAATGTGTATATGCTTTACGATGTTCTTTATTACATATTTTATTCAGTAACAAAAATGAGCAGTATAAAAAAGTTTCAATCAGTTTGATTACCACCCTAGTTGTCGGGCTTCTGACCATAACCAGCGTTAACCCATTCCACCCAGCCGGTCAATTCCAGCGGCTCTGCGAAAAACGTTAACCACTCGCCTTCTTTGAAAGAGTCGCGAATGCCGAGAAGCGCTTCCCCTTCAAGCCGTCTCTTATCGAGTGCGAGTTTTTTTTTTAGCATTTCCAGCATAACCTAAAAGAATATTTGGTTTACCAACCGGGTATATTACATGTCCATTGTTACTTTTATTAGGAGAATAAAATTGATATCTTTCAAGTATTTTGCTTTTTAAGATGAATTTTTTAATAAAATATTTATTGTATTTTATTATTCATACTTATTGTTCTTTATTATGGACACCGTCTCCGACCAGTGGTCATAGCTAGACACCGAAACCTACGGAACGCACTACATGGACCTCGTCATCAGCGACCATAACCACCAACCCGAGCTGAAATTGAGTTCAGGCTGCCTGAGCAACTACGGCGAAGTCAAAGTTTATTTTATACAAAATCCAAGTTCATACATGTACCTTGAATCATTTGGGTTTAAACAAAGTCGGATTATTTTTCATTATGAAACCATGGCAAGACTTTCGAATATTTTACTAATCAATGAAGAACGTGTAAAAGTTATTAACTATCCGGACGTAAGAATGTGTGCAACTGTTAGTTCGGGTTGGTAATTACATTTGTAAATCTCCAGATTTTCGGAATGAAATTGTGTGATTTATTGGCATAATCTGTACTTTTAATATCTATTAATTGCTATTTATCGTTATTTATTTGTTATATATTCAAAATGAACATTAAAAATAAAATTTTATGTCTATAAAATTATACATAAATAAATATAGGGATATATAATCAGATCAAACCGTCGAAAAATAACTATATATAGTTATGTATAATTGTATATAGTTATATACAGACGTTTCAGAAGCATTTCAAGTCAATTCTCCCAGTGCGATGCGCGAGCGCCAAATCATGATATTCCTTACTCGTGTTTGTGATACTTAAATGTACCTAAAAAAATGTATAATAAGAATTTCTGATGTATTTTTTCTTCAGCTCTCCAACGGTGTTGTCAGATTTTCCGAAATTTTCCATTTTCACCTTTAAAAACTATAAAGCGTATCATATATCAAAAAGTGTATTCTTAATATTATTTTAATAATTTAGATCGAAAGCTGAGCATTATTTACATATAAAAAATATTTGCCAAAGAATGCTCAAGTGGTTTTCTTTGAGAAAAAGAACGCGAAAGAGTAGACGCAACGCCACTTCAACGCACGGTACGACGAGCGGACTTGGTTTGCCTGGCTACCAGTTAACCATTCGTGATTTTTACTAAACCTGTCACTCTGATGCAGTGAAAATGCTTTAATAAATATAAATTATTAAATTAATTTTCATGTTTTCCTTGCCTTTATTTTATACAAATATATATATAGTAATATAGAGACAAAATCTACGTATAACTATACATAACTATATATAATTATGTATAATTATGTATAAGTCATTTTTACTCTAGATTATATTACGAAATATTATATTATATTACGAATATATAATAATTACGAAATACATTTCCAGTGATAAATAATTTAGCTGAAATATGAAAAAAGATATCTAAATGTAATATTAACACTAATTAACAAATGTGTGTATGCTTTACAATGTTCTTTAATAGATAATTTACACAGTAAGAAATTTAACAGTATAAAAAGTTTCAATCTATTATTATTCCGTGCAACCTAACGGCGACTCGCAGAAGAACGCAAATTTCTCAAAGCAACGCACGTCGTCCACAGCGCCTTCCACAGTCAGGGCCCCACAGTTCTGATTACCACCCTGGTTGTCGGGCTGCTGACCATAATAAGTGTTAATCCATTCCGCCCAGCCGGTCAATTCTAGCGGCTCAGCGAAAATCGTTAACCACTCGCCTTCTTTGAAAGAGTCGTGAATGCCGAGAAGCGCTTCCACTTGGTTCAACCCATCTCTTATCAAGTGTGCGTTTCTTTTGAGCATTTCCAGCATAACCTAAAAGAATATTTGGTTTACCATCTGTGCATCTTACAAGTCCATTCTTACATTTATTAGGAAAATAAAATTGATATCTTTGAAGTATTTTAGTTTGATTTTGATAGGCTTCGAGTAACTCACGTAAACCTAGTTCGAAATGTGTGGTATATAACTAAGCTACTTGAGAGCTTTCGAGTGAAAATGTCACGTTTCGGAATTCAAAGAGCAATATCTTAGTCTAACTTTAAGAGCACATACGACATTTCTTATTATATATAGGACGACGTATCTACTTTTAAGAAAATGGCAAAGATTTGAAAAAATGCCCATTTTAGCATACAATTCCGATATAAATATATTTGTAGATAAAAATATTTGCAACCCTAGTGAAAATGAAAAAGTAATAAAACGTAAGACAACATAAGAAAATGTAAGAGAACATAAGAAAACGTAACAAACCACAAGAAACTGTTGGATTTCGGACATTTTTGCGCTTTTATACGTATTTTTATGTTTTATTATGTTTCCTTAAGTGTTATTACGTTTCGTAATTTCGTGAAATAAAATATAACTTGAATTTTTCATCGACAGGTGGCAAGGCATATACAAACAAAGTCACGTGTATAAAATAGAAACTTTAAGTTACTTATTAAATACACTTAGAAAATATTTATTTTTTAATATTTTACATTATGAAAGTATCTTTAGTGAGCGGAATTTGTAGTGTGAAAATGTAATTTAAAGTAATATAAATCGTAAAAAACCTGAGAAATCGTAAAAAAAAACGTAAGAAATTGTAAAAAAAAAACGTAAGAAATCGTGAAATAACGTAAGATATGATATGAAAATATAATATAAAACATCTGAAATCCAACAGTTTTATTACATTTTGTTACGTTTTCTTACACAGTTATACGTTTTTTTACTATTTCTTCCACTTTTTTTTCTTTTCTTTACGTTTGCATTTTATAATTTCCACAGGGGAGCAAATTTTAAAAATCTTATGAAATTCTCTGTCGGGGAAGGGTAAAAAGCTTGTGCAAAAAACCTGACGTATTTGTTTACGGCTCGATATGAAGACTTTCCGAAAATTTCGAGTCAATCGGTTAGACAGTGTCTGAGTTCTGCGCAACGCAGACTTGAAAAATGTAGTTTTTAGATAAATGCATATATACGAGTATTATAACACTGTGTAACGTGGTGACATTCTTTACTAAATAGTTTCTATCGTCTATAATAGGTGCAATTTCTTATTTGCACTATACAAATATTATTTTGGAGAATATCACTTATTGTTTAAGCGAAAACAATCGATTTTTTCGATTGTTTAAGGAGTTTACCCCTTGAAGGTTGCTGGCAAGTACTACCTGCACACAAATCCATGGTAAACTTTTTCCTATAATACTCTTCAGACATTGTTTTTAAAAATATTTTTAAAAAATATTCGATCTTTTTACAACCGTCCGTGGTGGCATCCTCTCTTTCTATTTGAAATCATATAACATACAAAATAATTAGTATTATTTAGTTAGCTAATGCACTAAACATTTCCTTAATCTTTGCTTGAATTTGTCTTTGTCTCTATATAAATATATATAACTGTACATCATGACATTTAGTTATATACAATTGTATATAATTATATATGATTATATATCATTATATCTGAGACCTCCCACGGTATTGGTGACTATCACCACCAAATAATCGATAGGTGTTAGGCATGGGTGTGATTAGCATATAAGCATATATGCATATATGCTGGTATGATAAATTCTGAGTTTTATATATCCTATAGAATGCAGTTGGGTGCATCACAAGGAACGGATTTTCATCTAATAACACTTCTCAAGCACCAACACCATAATAAAATGTGAATATGCTCTTCAATTTTCATTTTTTCTTTCTTTCTCTTCATTTCTATTCAAAGTATGTAGGCTACGTTGTGCCGATACTGGGATGTGTAGAATGATTCCGTAACCCGGTCTCTAGAGGCAACAGAATCAACGTATATACATGCCTATAGGCGCGCTTGCCTTGCAACAAGACATATTATCCGCGATGAGTTGATATTGTCCTCATCAAAGTCGGAAAGCCACCATATTTATACCTGGGAAGATCTGAGGACTGTCACCCACAGGACATTGGGTTAATCTGCAATCGGAACAGCAGCCCTAATGAGATTAAAATTATTATGTATTATATTATGTGGGTATTAATTATATTATGGCTCTGTTTCCCGATTATAAGGACCAGACATGTTTCGAGAAGTGCTGTTATGATTTACTAGAGCAGTTAAGGGGACAGGCCTGGGTTAAACCCAAAAAGAAACTTTTTTTCATGAGTCCACAAAACTTTCTATGTTTAAAAGAAATCATTCTGAAAATTTTTGTCCTAATAAAACACAATATTGTCTTAAATTTAACCGTAATAAAACCTCAAAATCTTGATCCTACATGTCACAATAAATCATTATTTTCAATACCTTATTTATTAAAGGAACTTTGATCCTCACATGATTCGAGGTGACATGATGAAAGAAATATTATTTCAACGGTTATTCGACTCCTTTCGACATGTATTACAAAAAGAACGGAGCAGGTTTTTGTTAAAATTTTTTTATTATTATTTTTCGGAGATCCAATCTATTTAAAAAAAAGTTTGTTTATTATATATAAAAAAGTTTAACGAAAAAGTGCTCCTCTCTTTTTGTAATGCATGCCAAAAGGAGTCGAATATACATCGAAAAAAAAAATTTCGTTCATCATGTCACCTCAAATTGTGCGAGGATCAAAGTTCCTTTAATAAATAAAGTATTGAAAATAATGATTTATTGTGACGTGTAGGGTCAAGATTTTGAGGTTTTCCAACTATAAAATTTAAGATATTATTATGTTTTGATTGCACCAAAATTTTCAAAATGACTGCTTTTAAACATTGTGGATTCAAGTTTTGTGGACTCGTGAAAAAAAGTTTCTTTTTGGGTTTAACCCAGGATTGTCCCCTTAATCGATCAATTTCTATCATACAATATAAAAATAGTGTTAAGCGACTCCAATACAAAAATAGTAAAGGAAAAGAGTTTTAGTTTTTTCCGGTTCTCAAATGAAGGATTTTATGAATTACTTTCGGAGGAAATGATGATTCATATATCGTATTTGTTGCAAATTACTGAATTATTGATTATAGAACAATAATAATAATAATAATAATAATAATATTAATAATATACAATTCAAATATTCAGCATCTACTGTTTAGATAATATATGTATATTTTAAACTATCAAAATCAATCACATAAAGGTGTAAAATTGTACCAATTAAGGCGTCACAAAAACATTTTGACTGTAAATACAGTGAATGGGAAAAAATTAGTCTCTTTGGACTTTTAGATTTAAGGAATGAAACAATATTTTGCACTTAAAAAAGTATAGCGTAACTTAATATGTATTCACAAGTACTGGCCGTGGAAGCGAGCTTTAAGTATAATTTTTAACTAATAATTTTTAACTAATAAACCTTTTTTTTGTTTATTATAAATAATTGTTGAGCTCGGTTCTACGGTAACTAAGTATAAGAACGTATTTTAATTTTTGAAGAATGACATGTTATTTTATTTAATGGATGCCAAGGGCGCAAAAAGACTAGTATAAAATCAGGTATGTAGATTAGGGTCAATACTCGAAATCAAACTAACAAGTTTTAAGTAATATTACAATGTAATAAATGTTTAATTTACGATTATTTTTGCAAATAGATAAAAAAACTTGTTTTTATTTTTATTTTTGTTCATCGTATTCTATTCTATACGGAGTAAAAAAGTACTAAGTAGTTGGATAATCTACTATTTTTAATACAGTGCTACTTTAGCAGAATTTTCAAAGGAGAATGATAAATCGGTAATTTCGAAGTAATAAATCAATAAATCAAAAAATGAAGTAATAAAATGTTTCGGCGAACTACACTTGTTTTTGTTACATTATTTTGTAGTAACGATCTTATTTAAGAAATAAAATTATTTACGAATGAAAAACCAAATACCACAAAAATATACAGGCATTAAAAATATTTATTTATTAATTTTATTCTTACATAATTAAGAATAATTTAAACATCATACCTATAGGTATTCAACTACTTAGTACTTTTTTACTCCGTATAGAATAAAATACGATGAACAAAAATAAAAATAAAAACAAGTTTTTTGATCTATTTGCAAAAATAATCGTAAATTAAACATTTATTACATTGTAATATTACTTAAAACTTGTTAGTTTGACTTCGAGTATTGACCCTAATCTACATTCCTGATTTTATACTAGTCTTTTTGCGCCCTTGGCATCCATTAAATAAAATAACATGTCATTCTTCAAAAATTAAAATACGTTCTTATACTTAGTTACCGTAGAACCGAGCTCAACAATTATTTATAATAAACAAAAAAAAAAGGTTTATTAGTAAAAAATGATTAGTTAAACATTATACTTAGAGCTCGCTTCCACGGCCAGTACTTGTGAATACATATTAATTTACGCTATACTTTTTTAAATGCAAAATATTGTTTCATTCCTTAAATGTAAAAGTCCAAACAGACTAATTTTTTCTCATTCACTGTATTTACAGTCAAAATGTTTTTATGACGCCTACATGTGATTGATTTTGATAGTTTAAAATATACATATATTATCTAAACAGTAGATGCTGAATATTTGAATTGTATATTAATATTATTATTATTATTATTATTATTATTATTATTATTATTATTATTATTATTATTATTATTTTTTTTTTTTTTTTTTTTTTTTTTTTTTATATACAGAATGTCAAATACAACAACAATAATTGTAGAAGAAGAAGAGAAGAACTCGGCGAAGACCCTCCCGAGCACGCCATTATGCAGGGTATTTGCAAAAGAGAATCCTGGCAGCACAGCAGATACGGCAGAAATAGGAGCTAGCTGCTCGAGTAATAGTTACGAAGAACTAGCTACCATCAGACGCAGTGTAACGCAATCAGAGAAGGAAGAATCGGGCATCTTTCAGGAAATAAAGATTGTCCTCAAAAAAATGATGGAGGCCGCAAAAAAACAGCCAAATATCACCAAAATTGTAAAAGATGGCCTTTATATCTTAGAAGACAAAGTAGAGGCATTAGAAGAAGGTCGACGAGCTTGTCTAAAGGCGCGCCGTACGCTAGCGGAGAAATCTCGAGAGATCCTCCCAGAAAAAACACTGGCAAGTCTCCAATGCCCAGCGATGGGACCACAGCCGAAAAGGCAGTCGTCTGTGTCACCATCGGACATGCAAGGAGGAGGAGGCCGACAAAAAAAGAAGAAGAAGAAGGACTCAGCAGCACTCCAGTCGGAAGCAGCATCCCTTGGAGCAAAGGCGAGCGAGGAGATGATAACAAAGGAAAGTAATTGGACCGAGGTTAGATCCAACAAAGACAGAAGAAGGCAGCAGCGAGAGTCACAAACCGACGGACGAGCGACCCAGCAGCTACAGCGGCGGCGGCAGCAGCAGGGACAAGGTCAGCAGCAGCAGCAGAGACATCAACCAGATAATGATATCCGAAAGAGAAGAGTCAAGCCGAATGCCATCATCATTAAGTCCACGACTGGCAAGACATACGCTGAGATTCTTGTTGATATCCGGAAATCCGTCATTCTGGAAGATAACGGAAAGAAAATCAAATCTGTCCGGCAAACGAGAGAAGGCCAAGTCCTTCTCGAATTAAAAAAGAGCACGGCTGACTCTAGGGCAACCTTCTCACAAGCCCTCAGGTCAGTAGTGGGGCAACAGTGTACAGTAGGAGAGTTAGTCCCTAGAGCAGTCCTAGAGATAAGGGACCTCGATGCATGCACCACCTTGGAAGAAATTCAGCAAGCTCTGCAGCGGGACCTGGTAGATTACGACGGGTATATGAAGGTCTCGCTCTCCCTGCCAAACCAGAGAGGGCAATGTATGGCAACGGTGACGGTAGAGGAATCCGCCGCCACTACGCTTATGAAGACGGCCCGGATAAAAGTCGTCTGGATAAACTGCAGGATACGAAGGAGGACTATAGTGCCCAGGTGTTACAAGTGCCTGGGTTATGGTCACCAGAGCCCCAGATGCGAGGGTCCGGACCGTAGCGCACTCTGCTACCGATGCGGGGATAACGGGCACAAGGCAAAGGACTGCTCCGCCGCTCATAAGTGCTTTCTCTGCCCCGAGCAGCAGGGGAAACCCGAGGCTCGCAATCACATAGCCGGCTCGGGAGCGTGTGCCGCTTTCCGTGCGGCTCTTGAAAGAGAAAAGAGAAAATGGCGATAGTTCTCCAGGGGAACATAAATAGAAGCAGGACGGCAAATGACTTGCTCCCTCTGATCTGTCTCGAGAACAGCGTTGACGTCGTACTCGTCAGCGAACAATATCAGGATAGAAAAGATGGGGGCTGGTACCGCGACGCTCTTGGAACTGCAGCGATATGGGTTCCCAACCCATGCCGCTTTCATGTGACATGCCATGGATCCGGTAGTGGATATGTTTGGGTGAGGTGCGCGGACGTCAACTACGTTAGCTGCTACCTCACACCAAATGAAGCAATCGGGCGCTTTCAAGCTAAATTGGAAGCTCTCGAGGATGCTGTCGGAGAAATGGAGGGGGAGCTGATAGTGGCCGGAGACCTCAATGCCAAAGCTCTCGAATGGGGTGAAAACCAACCGAACTCCAGAGGGAGACAAATCATGGACATGGCATCCAGATTAGGACTCGTGGTCCTAAACACCGGCTCCACGCCAACCTTCAGGAGGCTCGGTTACAGGGGTACCATCGTCGATGTCTCTCTGGCAACGGAACGCCTAGCAGCACAAATACAGGACTGGAAGGTGATTGAGGACTACACAGCCAGCGACCACCAGTATATCACGTTCCGCGTGCGTGATAACAAGCCGATTGGCGGTCCGCTGGCGCGAGGTCCTGCTAGGTGGAACGTTGCAAAAATGGACTTCGAGAAGCTGTCTCTGGCCCTAGAACGCGGTCAGCAAACCTTAATAGAAATCCCGGTCGATGCGACGCCATCCGAACGGGCAGAGATAATGGCAAACACTACCATGCGCATTATCAATCGTGCCTGCAAAGAGGCGATTCCAAAGAAGCGAGCGCGGAGTGGAAGGCGTCCTGCTTACTGGTGGACGAACGAAATCGCGGAGCTGCGGCGACAGTGCTTACGACTAAGGCGCGTAGCACAAAGAGCCAAAAGGGGTGACCGCGATGTTGCTCTTAAGATCGCAGAGCATCAAACGGCGAAGAGAGCTCTCAGCCGAGCCATTAAAGCTAGCAAGTACAACTGCTGGAGGAAATTGGGGGAGGATTTGAACAACGATCCATGGGGGCTGGGGTATAAGATCGTCGCTCGCAAATTGAGAGCGTTTAAAAATGACTGTTCCATGAGCGCAGCGACGATGGACAACATCGTAAGTGCCCTATTTCCCACACATCCGAAACGCACGGATACCCCCTTGATGTCAGAAGGCCCTGAGGCCCCACCATTTACAAGGGCAGAACTGAATATGGCCGTACGCATCCTAAAGAAAAAGAAAGCCCCAGGGCCAGACACCCTTCCAGCGGAAGTACTGAAAGCAGTGGCACGGAGTCAACCCGAACTATTGCTTGCCATGTACAACTCTTGTCTCCAGGCGGGAGTTTTCTATTCCCGATGGAAGGAGGCGAGACTTGTGCTGATAAGCAAGGGTAATGGGCCAACCAACGAGCCGTCGTCGTACAGACCTCTCTGCATGTTGGACACTGCCGGGAAACTCCTGGAGAAGCTGATTAGACCTCGGTTACACGCAGCATTAAGAACAGCTGGCGATCTCTCTGAGAGGCAATACGGCTTTCGGAGAGGCAGATCGACCATAGATGCTATCCAGGAGGTAGTTAAGGCGGCCAGAAGCACGGAACGCGGAAACCACTTTTCGCGTCCAATGTGTCTAATGGCCACACTTGATGTTAAAAATGCTTTCAACTCGGTGAGGTGGAAGGATGCACTGCAGGCGATGGAGCGGGACTTCAAGGTGCCCGTGCACCTCCTCCAGATTATCGGAAACTATCTGAAGGACCGCTACATCTTGTACGACACGGAGGATGGCCCACGGAGGCGGGAGCTCACGTCCGGTGCCGCTCAGGGCTCCATTCTGGGATCCGATATATGGAACATCTTCTACGACGGAATCCTTCGAATGGAGATACCTGAGGGCTGTTTCCTGATCGGGTATGCAGATGACGTAGCGCTCATTATCATCGCGAGATGCATGATGATAGCGAGGATGCGACTCGAACAGGCAATGCGCCGAATTCGCCGATGGATGAGCGATCACGGGCTGGAACTGGCGGAGGCAAAGACGGAGATCGTGCTCCTCACGAAGCAGCGTGTCCCCAGAATACAACCGGTACTGATAGGTGGGATGGCACTACAGACCAAGGCAGTTGTGAAATACCTGGGGGTGATGCTAGATACGAAGCTCACCTTCTGGGAACAAATTAGAAAGGGAGCAGACAAGGCGGCCGTGATAGTGGCCTCACTGAGCAGGGTGATGGCCAATATCGGCGGGCCTCGTCCATGTATCAGGCGGCTACTGCTACGAACCGCAGAGTCCATAATGCTCTACGGTGCTGAGGTCTGGGCTGATGCCATGCGTTACGAAAAGTATCGTAAACGCCTAGCGGCAGTGCAACGGAGATGCGCGCTTCGCGTAGTGAGTTCGTATCGCACGGTCTCTGAACCTGCGGCATTAGTGGTTGCCGGGGTAATACCCATCCACCTACTAGCCCGGGAGCGACAATTCGTCCACCAGAAGAAAGAAACCCTTGGAAGAAGAACAGCCAGAGAAGTCGCCAGGGAGCAATCACTGCTCTCCTGGCAGACACAATGGGAGAGCGAAAAGTACGGAAGGTGGACAGCCAGGCTTATAAGCCAGGTAGCGCCGTGGATCAGTTGTAAACACGGGGACGTAAATTTTTACCTAACGCAGATGCTGACTGGACACGGATACTTCCGTACGTACCTACACAGGATGGGGAAGGCGGCGGACCCACAGTGCCTCTACTGCAGATCCCCACAAGACGATGTCCTCCACACGTTCTTCGAATGCGAGCGATGGAGGGACACTAGGACTGCTCTGGAAGAAGAGATGGGACGTATAACTCCCGATAACATAGTCAACGTCATGCTAAATGACGCGCGCAGCTGGAGGAGGATCGCCCACTTCGTACAAAACATCTTAATGTCGAAGCGGGAGGATCTCCAGCAATAACGAGGTGCCACGTAGCAAAAAAACTGGCTCCACCCCGAAGTAATGCCTCACGGCGGTTCCGGGGTGGATGCAATGGCCAGTCAGAGAGGAGGTCCCCTCGGTGGACTCCCGTCGACTCCGGTCTGCGGCTGTAGGCCGCGGAGCGCAGTCGGCGGGTCTGCACTAAGGGGGTGGGTTTTAGTGAGTATGCCAACAATGGAGAGTCTCACACACCGGGGGGTCAGCCCCCTGAGGTCTATCAAAGATTTCCCCCTCCCTACAAAAAAAAAAAAAAAAAAAAAAAATTATTATTATTATTATTATTATTATTATTATTATTATTATTATTATTATTATTATTATTATTGTTCTATAATCAATAATTCAGTAATTTGCAACAAATACGATATAGGAATCATCATTTCCTCCGACATACTCTTAAAAGAAATTTTAATGTATTTATTTTCATAAGTTTATATAATAAAAAATATTTCAAATTTTTTAGAAAGCAATTTTCTTAAAATAATTGTAAATAATGCGTGAAAAGAAATTAATAAAAAGTATTAATACATTATAGCTCTGTAAATGAGCAACAACAACATTTTGTATAGGCGGGAATGCTATATATATATATATATATAGTTCGCTATGAAGGCACACAGCGCTCCGAGCGCGCGGAGCTCTCGTGCAACTCGCCGCGTGCTGCTGCAGACCGAGTTGGGGAGCGCCACAGTCCCCCGCTCGGTCTGGAGCAGCACGCGCTACGGGACTCGTACAGTAACCACGCGAGTGCTACTGTAGCTCCGAAACAAGTGACTGTCCTAGTTCCTTTTTTCTTTCCGAGTAATAAAAAAATAATTATCTAAACCTAATAAAATACCGGCTCACACATCCGTCCATACATACATTTATACCTCTTAAATTCTTCTTCGCCTCCTGGTTGTTTCTGTTGTTGCTGACGTGGTGTGTGCAGTTACGTCGCTATTTCTGCGCCAGGCCTGGCTGTAACGGTTGCACCGGGTTAATCGTCCCCCAACTTGGCGACGTCACCCAGGAATTACCAACACAAAAATGGGGATCCGAATTACCGATCCCGATGCGCTCCTTGCAAACTATTGCCTGTACGGCTGCGTGTTGTCGCGCCATTCGACGCACGAGAGGAAAAATTCCGAAGATGGGACCAACCGTGTCAATCAACGGTCGGTGATAGATCCGTTCCTATTTCCGCTCTCTCCCTTTATATCAAATTCTATCCACCGTTCGTCTTTGATGTTCCCACTTTTGTCTAATTTCCCTCTCTTCTCATCTCCCGGTATTATCGGTATTCATTACATTACAAAGGTTATCTCAAAACATATACAGAGGAAAAACAACTTCGTTTATAAATTACGTGGCGCACTTTGTTAATCATAAATCACTTTGAATTATATTTGTTATTATGTGCAGTTAAATAGTTGTTCAAATAATCCTGGAATTTCTAAAAATATTTTTAGGCTTTCACGTAATGGTACGTAGATACTGTACATATATTCTTATATCAGCAGTATTTTATTAACAACTAATTGTTCTGAGAACGTTACTCTAATCTTAAATTCTTGAAAATCAATCAAACCTTTTCCTTTTAAAGTTGAAATATTTTAGACTCACTATCTACACATTCGATAATGTTACTATAATTATCTAAGCATTTTTAAATCCGTTTTAAAACAGGACCTGAAATATCATTCAGTCTTAAAGCTAGTTCAATATCTCTTTTTAATCTCGATACATAAATCTTACGTAAAAAGTTATTAAAAAAATTAATTACATTGTCAACAATTATTCTGGGAAGATCTTCATTGCCGCATATAGATAAAATAAACGTAAGAATTTTATTTACAATGATAAGGTAATCCATTTTTTAGATTTTGATAAATGAAATGTATTAACTATTTTATGATATTTTGTTAAACTCACAAGGGGAGTGCACACCTTCCAGGAAACGAATTTTGATCAGACATCGGGAGGAGGTTTGTGTTACTCAAAAATGAAGCGCTGTATCTTCAATTTTCGTCATATTGCAAAAATTCGAAAAGTTGACAAATGAAGTATGCTATAATCTATCAGAATATGATATACAAAAAAATTATGAAACAACCTAATTTACTCGATGTATGGTTTAATGTAATAAAAAAAGGTACCTCTTCTTCTAACTATAACTTTACAAGTTTTTATTATGAATAAATGACCCAAAAGATAATTGAAAATAGGCGGAAAGAGCTTTATTTTAAGTTCTGTTACGTATAAAAATATCAATCTGATCAAACGTTATTAACAATTGAAGATGGTTATTGAAAATACATGGAAAATAAACGAATTTCAAAGAGTTGTTAAAATTTCTTTGAATATTCATGAAATTTCGGTTACTATTTTCAATTTTAAATAACTTTTGATAAGATTAATATTTTTGAACGTAACAAAGCTTAAATTAAAGGTATTTTTGCCTACTTTTTATTATATTTTAAGTTATTTATCCATAATAAAAACTTGTATAGTTATGGTGAGAATAATTGGTACCTTTTTTCATTAAAATAATGAATATTTCGAGTAAATTACCTCATATCTCGATAACAAGGGCCCATTAGAATGAATTACAGATACAAGGCTTCATTTTTGGGTACCAGAAAACACCTGCTAAAGTCTGATCGAATTTTGTTTCCCGGAGGATGTGCACTCACCTTGTCAGAACCTAGTAAATCTCTAAAAAAAGATTAATATAAGATTTCATATGAAATTCTGTTTAATAGTATATTGTGTACCATGGGGAAAAAAGTATGCTTTTTTCACCCGCGTGTGGGGTTTGCAATAGAAGTCGGAGGCGAGCGAGCAAGCACGAGCCGAAGGCAAGTGCGTAGTGTGTGCTAAATTACCCCGTGCAGCAAATCTCATGTAAACCAGATCCAATTCAGACAAGATTTCCGTAGGTCAGGTAGGAATCGTACGGGAAAATCTCACTAGATCCGGGCTCCGATTTGTATACTATTTTTTATACGATTCGGCCTAGAAGAAATCTACGCCCGATTCCGACCCGATTTTCGGATGTAATCCCCAGTAAAGAAAAAACTATTAATTTCCTTTGCGTGTACTCTACAGGTATTAATTATTTTTTAAACTAGATTTATTTACAGTAGTTATTATATGATTATCTGAAACAGAAATATAGAAATGATTATAAATTTAAAAAAATTTTGGTTGATGCGGGGAATTGAACTGGCGATCTCGAGACTAATGTGTTTAGTCTTTAAATTAACCAATATTACTCTTTTTTAGTCTTTAATATATATACTAAAAAATATTAGTCTTTTTCAGTCTTTAGTTTTTATACCAATAAATATTAGTCTTTTAGTCTTTCTTAATCTAATCAAGTTAATAATTTTTAATTTAAAACTATACATTGCTTTGTCAATAAAAAAACAGCGCAGCCCCCTAGTATACATATTCGATTTGCCTACAATTAGTTTTTTGTGTATGATATGGTTGTTATACTTCTCAGATAACTGCTCAGTTAATCGATTTTATTTTCGGGACACTGAAAATTCTTCACGAAGTTCACATAGATCCGACTTCGGAACGTGGAAATCAAGATTATACTCGTTGTCAAAAATATCACTGGACTCTCTTAATAATATACATTTCACTTCAGTCATTTCTTGCGTATATAAATCGTACATTTTAGTTACATTTAAATTGGATGGAAGGTACTTCTTTTTTGTTGCTGCCCTACAATAATGCGACTCTATATATGCAAAAGATTTTTAGATGTATTTGTGCACAATTTTTTGTTTTTATGAACGTTGTATATAACTTTCTCACTTATCGATAATGTACTTTAAAATACTTATTGCACACTCGTACATTATTATTTCTAACATTTAAAAAATAACGAAAGACCTGTTTTCATTTTAAATCATTTTTTTATTCATCTGGTAATGAGCATGTTGTATTAGACAAAAGATAAAATTTCTTTTTATCTACTTTCGTTGAATAATATGTTGATTTTAAAAAATTTTACTCTCTTTTATAATTATCGAAGTGTATTTCCATATATATTTGCAATCGTCATGATCCAATACTTTCAAGGGAACAACTTTTCCTGTACTTGAAATGTATTTATCTCTTTTCCGATGCTTGTCCTATCTGATATTTTTTCTCATATTTTCCACGTTTCGTTTTCGTTTTCTAGTCAAAACATTTTGTGTGATATTATCGTCTTCAATACCAGCATCGCTATCACTATAGATCACGACGCAGCTACTGGTTAAATAAACAATTTTTAGTGATTGATGTGACTAAAGCATCACAATATTAGGCAATAAATAATAAAAAAAATATAAATTTTACAAAAGTGTAAGAAATTCTAAATGTTGAATGATAGTTACAATTATATAAGCGCGTTTAAAACATTTGTTAAAGAAGCACTTCACCTTCCCATTTTACTTGTATTTATATATTGCACTTGTATAGTTTCTTACTGCGCTGTCTGTGCAAAGTTATTAGTCAAAGTTGTTAAATAACTTGGTTCTCTACATCGATAACCTAATATTTTATTGATAAAGAAATAGTATGAACTTAAGTTTGACTGTCATTATTAAATTGTTTAAATAAATTAATGCATTTCGAAGATAGAACCTTTTTGATCTCAAATATACCTTTTTGCTAAAGTGCTATTTTAAATTTAACGTCATTGAAAAGAGAATAGTTCAAGGTATCTAACTAGACCAAAAAATTACTTTTGATGAAAAATCGATATAGAACCCGTTGGTTCTGAGATAGCGATATATGCACAAAGAATTATCCTTGCAGTACTAGTGGGGCAAAAAGTATCGTATGCACCACTGGTGGAAGGCGTTTAACGCTTGTACTGGTTGCAGCCCTTGCCTCGGCACCCTTCGATATCCCTTGGCTCGTCTAGCGTCACTCGGGTTGCCTTGGCTTGACCTGCAACATGCTCGTGCGATAATTGCCTATATTCCGCCCTTGATACACAATATACTGTTCTTATTTTAGAAATGCCAAAATGCTCATGTGAGCTAATAGAAGAGAGGAGAAAAAAGGACAGTGACAGAAAACGTATTTATAGACAAAATTTAATAGATAAACAGCGTGAAAAATTACGAATGCGTGAAATAGATTGTAAGAGGCAAAAGAGAATAGCAAATAAATTTTCTAATTTAGATGGAGAAATAAAATGATTGTTAGGCAACGATGGGCAAAAAACAAACATTAATATCGTAAACATAAATATGCGCTTCAAAACTTAAACAGTACAAACGATCAGATAATTGGTCAGGAAAAATGATCAAGATAATAAGTAGGGTAGAAAAAAGTAAACAACACTGATCAAGTGCTTACAGCACTTTAGATAAAATTAACTTGAAACTTTCAGAAGAGAAAAAAAATGAGAGGTTAAAAAAGAAATTGCATCGAATGCAAAAAAGCCAGAAAATCCTGGATCGCCGTTATCGAAGGTCCATAGAATGGTGTCTGAATCTCGCGGAAAAGTGACGTATAATATTTTACGAAAATTACTTGAAGGAGAGTATTAGGCAATATTAGGGAGTAGTATATTCGACTTAGTTGCGAAAAGACGCGCTGTAAAATCAATTATAACGAAATGAAGATTTTCAAATCTAATCGTCAACTCTTATTTAAAGAAATAAAAATTGTTAAATAAATTTAAAGGCATCGTAAGTGTCAAAGATATCCATCACAGCTCTGTATTAGAGTCACTTGAGAAAAAATTATCATTCAGCAAAAAGGAAGGCAGAAATGTTAGGAAATTCTTAGAAGAACACGAAAATAGTCAACTGTGTCCCAGCAAGAAAGATCATGAAAAGAATATTCAAAAACGATTTCTCCTAGCGCCACTTACCGAGTTACATAAAAAGTATCAAGAACTCTATTCAAGTAAAATGTCTTATAAAATATTTTAACGGTTAAAACCGTTCTGGATTGTATATTCAAAGTTGATCGACCGAAATTCGTGCGACTGCATCAAACATGCAAATCTTCACTGAATCTGACGAAAAACCTTGATGAGATTAGTCTGTTGTAATGTTAAAAATCAAGCGGGCATGCATCAGATTTGTTTTAAATGTAAATTTCAAAAATCATTTACTGCACCCCAAAACTCATTCGACGAATTAGTTTATTATTATCACTGGACAAGAATTTCTGAGAATCAAAATATCAAAATAGGAGAAAAAGAAGTTCAATAAAAAAAAGGAAAAACGCAGCGTAATAGTTCAATATTTGATTTTTGAATGTGACAAGCAGGAAGTATTGTTCCTCGAGCACGTTTTTAATATGCCCCATCATTATGAAGTTATAACTTCTATTCGTGACAATTTAAAAGTAAATGAGGCCCTTGCACGAGTCGACTTCTCTTAGAATTATGTCTGCAAACACAATGAGGAAGTTCAAGCAATGTACTTTGGAGCCTCAAGCCTACAGCTCTGTTTGCACACTGGTGTACAATATACTTTCAAAAATAATTTCATCACAAATTAAGTTTCATTGTTTTGTTAGCTGTATCAGTTTTACTTAAAAGTGTATTATACCATACTGTTATATATTCTATTTCGAATAATAAATATATTATATATTCTATTTCGAATAATAATTTGGTAACTTAAAAATAGATAAAATGATATATAATGATACTTTTAAGCATTGGAAAGAAACACAAGTTATTGTACTTATTATTAATTATTATTATCAAATTCACTTTAAATTCGTTTATTTAATAACATTATTGATAAAAAAATGTATAATATCTCAGTCTATTTATATTGTATAATTTTATTGATCAATTGTTAATAGTGTTTCTGTCATATTAAATCCTCATATAGCCGAAAAATGTGGGAACCACGTTTTTCATGTATTTTTCAATTTTGAGAATATATTTCTCAGAAACAATGTTGTTTTTGATTAGGATAATAATATTCCAGAGAGATATTTACGCAAAATGGAGTCTGTACTGGAAAAAAAGTGAGTACTCGTAATTGCCGATGACGGCTGGGCACCATTTTAGCACCGTTTTAGCATCACCTTAAAACAGGTAGCTTTTAAAAAAACTGTTAAAATGTGTTTTATTTATTTCGGACCACAAACCGAACATAAATAGCTTGAAAAATTGAAAAGTTAAATTTTTTAGGGCAAATTTTCTTTGCGTTTTTAATGACGTCAGGATGTCTCACATTTACTACATTTTAATGATAATTTTCATCAGAATTCTGACTTTAGTACTCCCGAAAGTGCTCTTATCGCCCCATCAAGAGTACTCCTCCGCTCTGCTAACGGGGCTCCTACCGCCCCGCCTAGTGCTCTTTTTGCCCCACCGGTGAAGCTGAAAAATTAAATTTTTAAACTTTTTATAGCGAAGTGCTCTTCTTATTCCAAAAGTGCCTTTTTGCCCCGCTGCTCCTATTATAAAACATTGTTCATTCGAAGACTTTGATAATTCTAACTTATCTCGTGGTCACCTACGATTCAAATTATCGTAGTTTTACTGTATATAATTATATATAAAGTTTTGGTTAATTGATGGGCCGGATACAATAAGAGTTTAGAATATACAATGAGAATTTAGAAAATTGATCAAATTGAAATTTTGATAATTGGTACACATAGGAAATTTTATTGGTCATCTTTTTGTATTAAAGAAATGAGATTTGATTGTTCTTTTCAGTTTCTAAGGTGAATTGTAAATTTGAGTTGTAACTATTAAATGTCGTGAGTGTATTATCTATCTCAGTATCTGGAATGCAAGTAAATATGTCATCTACAAATATATAAAAAATGGGGGAACAAAATTCAATTTTTTGAGACAAGCAGTTTCAAGATCATCCAATAGTATATCCGCTATAGTTGGAGATATGTTCGAGCCCATGGGAGTTCTTAAGATTTGTTTGTAATATTGATTATTGAATTGAAAATAGGTATTGTTATATATAAGGTTTATCCCATGTAAGAAATCACTTTGGGTTAAGGCTGTATTATGTTCAATGTCAGTTCATCTGTTTATTATCGCTGTGCGGATTAACTCGAATGATATATTCGTGAAAAGTGATTTTGCATCTAATGAGATTAATTTGTAGTTTTTCGGAATTATTAAACCGTCAATAACTTCTTTAAAATGCCAACTATCTTTAATGAAAGAATTATGTTTTTTAATTGAACATTTTAGGATTTCTTTGAATCTTTTTGATAGTATTTGTAAAGTACCATTTACCGATGATATTATTACCCTGGGGGGAAAATTTTCTTTATGTATTTTAATTAGTCCATAGGCTCTCGGTAAGCAGGTGTTATCTAAATTATAAAACTTGTATTGTAATTGATTTATATCACCTTTTTGAAGCATTTTTTTGAGAAAGTTGTTGGTTAATTTTTTAAGCATATTCAGTGGGTTTGTATCCACTTTTTTGTAATAGTTTGGATTTTCTAAAAGAGTATTCATTTTATCAATATATTCGTTTTTATATATTATAACCGCAGAATTCCCTTTGTCAGCTTTGGTTACAAGAATGTCTTGATTTTTTTAAATAATCGTGTGTAATCTTTATGTTTTTTTCTATGATTTGTTTTATTTTTCATAGTATTTTTTATTATTTGTACTTTCATGAAATAATAAATGAATAACTTTATTTCTAATTTCATTGGCCTGTTGTTCATCGAATTTATTGGATACAGTACTTTCGATATTCTTAAAAATATTTATGAAATCTTTACTTTTGGGTGTTGTGGTATGATTGAATTTTTCACCAAGACTCAGTGTATTTGAAACTTCAATTGGAATTATTTTGTCGGTAAGATTTACAATATTATTGTCTTTTGGTATAATTTTGTTGTAGTTGTTAATTTTATTATAATTATATTGCCAGGTTTTTGAATTTTGAGTCAAATAATTATTAAGTTTCTTATCGTATTTAATTGTAATAGTTTTTTTATAGAAGGTAATTTTATTACAATAAAATTCTTCGTTGATTCAAATAAGTTATTCTGGTAATTTTTTAATTTTTTAGAGATATCTTTTAGTTTGGTTTTGTTTTTATTTTGTTTGTAAAATAAATCATCTAATTCAATTTTAAAAATGTTCTTTTTGTATTGCATTTCTTTATTGTGCAACTGATTTTTATTTCTGTTATTTTCTAAAACAATGTATCTCATATTTTGTAGATAATGGTGAATGTGTGATGGAAGAACGTTCATTCGTCTGCACCTTACATAGAACCTGATCCTCTCATTGATATTACATTCTTCTTTTTTATGTTTTACATAATCTTTGTATAGTGTAAAGCAAGTATTATTAACAGAGCTATTTAGGAGGTGAAAAATATTTGTAGTGTTAGTATATTTGTTATTTTTTAAGGTGAAACAGAGAGAGTTTACAAAGGCCATGGTAATAATGTATTTGAAGGTTAATACTAAGATAATTTATACGTCTAATAAAATGTGTATATTATTTTAAAATTATATATATAGACAATTTCCTTATAAATTTGTCTATTGATTCTAATTATATGTGTATGCGGACAATTTTCTTCTAAAATTGTCAGTAAAAATCCACTTGCTCAAGCTGTGTGGCTAATTAATTATTGGAATGTATGTAAGATGTTCATACGAACATTCGCTAATTAAAAAATGACTCTACCGTCTAATTTTGATAAATTTTAAATGATTGCTTCTAACAGCAAATTGTAGACGAAATTGTTTTCATTTATATGAAAATTTTGACAACGATACGGGTGTCTCTTACACCCTTCTTCAGGTCAAAGAATAATTAATTCTATAATAAGATTAAATCTAGGTAACTTATCTAGACTGCTCGCTGCATCCCACACAACGCGGTTGAAAATTCCGTTGGACGTATTCAGCCATCGAGTGTCGGTGTACGGTCAGGTTGATTTTTTCCCACTCACAATGAGGCACTAACACTTTATAAAATAGCATGCTTTTATATTACACTTATTCACTATTGCTTAAAACCATGCTACTACATGCTGAGAAATTATGTTAGTTTAACTCTATATTAAGAGAGATCTCAGTGACCGTCTACAAGTTAACGCAGAAAACCTTTAGATAACAATATCGTAGTAGATTCCCAAGCCATATTCCTTAAAATCCGTATACTTAAGAGTTTTTTATAACACCCTATTTTCCTAAATTAACGGTAACGACGTAATCAAATATAGAGTTAAACTAACATAATTTATCAGCATGTAATAGCATGGTTTTAAGCAATAGTGAATAAGTGTAATATAAAAGCATGCTATTTTATAAAGTGTTAGTGCCTCATTGTGAGTGGGAAAAAATCAACCTGACCGTGCACCGACACTCGATGGCTGAATACGTCCAACGGAATTTTCAACTGCGTTGTGTGGGATGCAGCGAGCAGTCTAGATAAGTTACCTAGATTTAATCTTATTATAGAATTAATTATTCTTTGACCTGAAGAAGGGTGTAAGAGACACCCGAAACGTTGTCAAAATTTTCATATAAATGAAAACCATTTCGTCTACAATTTGCTGTTAGAAGCAATCATTTAAAACTATAAAATATGTTAATGTAAAACCTTTTTGAAATTTTCATATATATTTTTTTCAATTTTTAGACACTATATGCATCAGTGTAAAAAGCACATTATTTTAGGTGTTTAAATGAAACATAGCGACAGCAATATAAACTTATGGATGTCTTGATAGTAAACACGTGCTCCGTACACGCGACGGACCCTGACTTTTCACTAATATAATATCCCAAGTTTGTAATAGGACTCCAAGAGCAAAACAAAGGGGGTCTTTAAACGGACAGTTTTTCGTCTCCACCTTGTATACATACACCCACTCATACACACAAATTTCATCACATCAATACGAATTTTCTTCTCACTTTCAAATCTTAATTTCTTTCTTAACTGAGCTCTGCCATTCTGTACTTGTAACTGCACCAAGAGAGATCTCAGTGACCGTCTACAAGTAAACGCAGAAAACCTTTAGAAAACAATATTTTAGTAGATTCCCAAGCTATATTCCTTAAAATCCGTATACTTAATAGTAAACAAATGTAATGTAATGTTCAAACTGATAAAATATAATAGAATATTGTATAAAAAATTATATAATTTTATAATGATATTTATATTTTTATCTTTTCATACCACTGCATTCAAATCAATTCTACTGAGAATATTTGCTTATGGAGACAGGAGAAGGTATCGGGGGAAAGTTAATATTATAACCTAGATATGGCTCTGGTGCTCGATGCTCATGGTTGGTGCCAATTCACAATGGCGGGGGATAACTAGTCCCGAGTATCACAATGCCGCGAGGTTCCACTGTACATATACCCACCTTCGCCTCGGTCCTGGAATTGATAATGGCCAAGTGTCCTCCCTCCTTGTTGCAAATCTTTCGCGCCTCGTTCCAGTCTTTTGCATTCGTGTGCAGCTTGTGCGAGCCAACCCCCGGCGTATGAATGTAATCCTTCAGAGCATGAGGATCGCTCGACGTCAGGTCGACTTGACACTGGCATGTCGGTTGCTCGTTCGGTCCCGGCATTATCCGAAGCGCGTATGTCCTGTTGCGCGTGCACAGATGCAAGTTCATGTCGTCGCTCGATACCGGCTGCTGGCCTTGACACGCGAAGAAAATGAAAAAGACGATCGCGATGGGTTGACGCATTTTTACACGTTGAGCGTTTATTTTCTCGTCAATGGAAAAGAATAAGAACACTGTACAGAGAGGGTGACGTTTGATTTTATTTATTATTTTTGTTAGCGATATCTGTCGCGGTGCAGGAAATATTAATTTCAAGCGTATTTTGTACTCTCTTGCAAGAACACCACCGATAACGTTGTTTAATGCAGAGGACGAATTAGTGCAAAATATATTTGTACATATCACTGGATATTTTCACTATATTTATTTATTTTTTCTTTTTACAGTTCAATTAAAGCTATTTATGTCGTATATACTTTTGTATCTTTTACTTGGATTTATTTGCCATCGCACTAGAATTTATCAAGAATCCGATATCTAGAAGCTAAGATCTTTTATGTTCTGAGTCGTAACGTAGACTAACTTCGAATACTGGTTTTCTCCACAGCTCATCACGTCAGGATTTTTACATAAAATTTCCTCCTCTATTCAAATTCCATCTATAATCATGATGTCATTTGTAATCCCGCTACCACTGGGGTATTTACGGTCTCGCTCGCTCAAACTATCTATATTTTATTTTTAGGTGTGATCTATTTGGAATTCGAATTTACTCTTTTATTCTAAGTGTACAGGAAATGTATAAATAAAATAATGAATTACATGTAAGAAAATATATATTTAATGAACTATCGTATGAAATACAATGAAGTTTTTTTAAATATACATGGACACAAGAATAATTATGAAATAATTAATGTGTATAGAGTAAACTCTATTTGTGTATAAGTTCTTACATATTTACGTATAAATAATTAGCTTTACTATGCACTCATCCATTATCGCATAATTTTTTCTGAGGCAATGTGTATATAAACGTACGAATGAGCAGAACGAGTATTTAAACATTAAAATTTAAGAAAGAATAAAAAATGTATCAGGTTTTACAGATTTTTCTTTAATATACAATATCTACTATACATTGTCATTCACATTATTATCCCGAACATTTTATACACAATACTCACATACCCTACAATAATTCCACACACACCCACATATCCTACACCATCCTACACACACTCTACATACCCTTTGAACACACCTGCATACCCTACATCTTTCCTACTCACACTCCATGCACATCCCACATACCTCCACACATCTTACACACCACACGCATTCCACATACACCCCACACACCTTGATACACTACTTCCATTTTACACACGCACTTCATACATATCCTACACGCCGTCACACGCACCACACACACTACATATATCCCACAATACCACACCAATATCCCACACACTCCCTAAAGGGGCGAGTCGCCCAGTTTGGGACACTTAAAGTTTTTCGTGTATAAAATCATTTTTTGTAAATAAAATGTAACTTTACAAGTCTTTTTTGATAGGTTCTAATACAAGGAAACACTATATAAAAGTTAGATTATAATTATGGATCTATAATAATTGCAATTCAACATACAAGACAGGTATAAGTGTCGCCTAGTTTGGAACAGTCCTTCGGTATGGGATACTTTCATATTTTATTTGCCTTAAACATGATTAACTGTTAGTTATTTCACGTTTTTAATGATAGTATTATATTTTCATAGTAATTATATAAAAATAAACCATATAACATATGATGTTTTTGTCATATAATCTAAATATTAGTATAATGCACGATTTTCCTTATTACTTTAATGGAGCAGGCCTTGGTTAAACCTGGGTTCCAGGAAACTTTTTATATTTAAAAGCAATAATTCTGAAAATTTTGATGCTATAAATATTTAGTAATATCTTACATTTTACCGTTGTAAAACCTAAAAATCTTTATCCTACACATCGCAATAAATCTACTATTTTCAATATCATATTTATTGAGGAGACAAAATTTGGACCTTAAAAACCTTATTTTTTTGTGAGTTGATAGAACTTCTTGAAATTTAAAGCAAACATTCTGAAAAAATTGTTAGTATAAACACTTAATAAAATCTTTAGGTTACCTCTGTAAAACCGCAAAATCTTGATCCTACACGTCAGAATAAATTACCTTTGTTGATACCTTATTTACTGAAGGTACTTTAAAGCGTACACTTTACACGTCATACGATAAATAAAAAGATAAAATTCCGATGATAAATGACGCCTTTCGATATGTACTAAAACTCCATTCGTGCAATTTTTTGTGAAAATTTATCTTTTAATTTTTTTTTACAATGATCTAATTTTTAAAACAATTTTATTAATAAATTTAGAAGAAATTGAATCTTTGTCCAAAAAGTAATTAAAAAAGCAGTATTTACGAAAAAGTGCATGATTAAAGTTTTAGTACATATTAAAAGGCGTATATATGACGCGTATTAGCGTACGCCCCAAATTCCCTTAATAAATAAGGTTTTAATAATAGTAATTTATTGTGACGTGTAAGAACAAAATTTTGAGGTTTTGCAACGGTAAAATTAAAGATATTACTAAGTATTTATAGCATAAAAACATTTAGAATGATTACCTTTCACTTTACCTCAAATTTTCAGTACTTCGCTATTTATTTGGACCAAATAAATAGCGGAACACTGAAAATTTGAGGTAAATCATTAAATTTCTCAGTAGAAAATGAAAAAAAAAATGTTCTTCGAAAATTTAATTTTATGCCAAAAATACGCTCAGAATAAAATTTCCTTTTCGGGATAACTGTTCAGAAAAAAGTAGACCAAGTAGAAATAAATAAATGGTGAAAATACAGGTATAATAAGTGTAACTTTAATAGATGTTAAGTTTATTTGTAAAGTGGCGTAACAAAGGTATATAGTACGCTCTTATCGAAATCACTCTATATAGCTACTTGCTCTATATTGCTCTCTCTGTTCGCGTCTTCTCCTTTTCACGGCTGCTACGCTTTCCTTGTATTAATCTACATTCTATCTGCAACAATAGCTTTATTTAGGGAAAATACATAGCGGAACACTAGAATTGATATCAGAATTGAAAATTAGCATAATCACATAATTGCCAATTTTCGATTCTGATAATAATTTGAGTGTTCCGCTATGTATTTTACGTAAATAATGCAGGGGGGGGGGGGGTAACAAATTTTAAAAACATTATTTTGAATGAAAAAAATTTTGAATTAAAATATGAGGAAAAGTAAATTTACGAAATGAATATTATTGGAAAGTTATCATATAAGAAAAATAAAATTTGGAATTTTTAATATACACAAGTAAAAAATTAATAAAAAATAATTTTAGAAGTAATATAATTTGGAAAATACAAATTTTGAAATAATTAATTTGTTATACGTGAAGAAAGTCATATTTAGTTATTTAAACGGTTATATCTATCAGAAATCTATGATGGAAAATCGTTCAAGAATTAGATGATAAGGAATTCAGTGAATCTATGTAATACAATTTGATTTAATTTAAATATTTAAATAGTTTTAATAAATTACGTACAAAGAAAAATTACTGTGTTAAGGATTATTACCTATGATTGAGTAATTTTAGTAAAAATAATATTTTTGGATCAATCCTCAATGATAAAAAAGCAGACCTTCTTTGAGCTATCAATTAGAAAGCGATATAGCAATTTAAAATTAATTTATTAGAACAAAGAATTTCATATTGGAACAATTAATTTAGTTTGATGAAGCTAAGTGCCAATGAATTGGCAGCGGTTTTTTTAATTTTTATGTAAAACATCCATAATAATTTTTTAAACTTCATCTTTTGGTATTAGATTATCAGTGTGGATTCCGGCGCAACAGATCGACGAGCGATCAAATATTTACTATAAGACAGCTATTAGAGAAAAAGTGGGAATTTTGTGAAACCATACATCAGCTATTTGTAGATTTTCAAAAAGCGTACGATTTTATTAAGCAAGGCAAAATGTACCAAATCCTTGTACTTCTCGGTGTACCGAAAAAACTCATGAAACTAATTGAAATATGTTTAAGCGGAAGCAGAGAAAAGTCCGAATAGGCGGTAATGTAGGTATCCGAATCCTTCACAATACGCGACAGTTTGAAACAGGGTGACGTGCTCTCCACGGTGTTCTTTAAATTAACGTTAGAGTATGTTGTTAGAAAAATGCAGATTAAAGAACTAGGCGCAACACTTAATGGAACAACGCAGATGATAGGGAAACAGTGGCAAGAAACGCGGAAATCCTCATAAAAGCGGCGGAGGAGACAGGGCTAGAAGTGGGTGAATCGAAAACAAAATATATTGTTATGGATAGCCTAGGCATCTGCGAAGGGGAGGAGGATCTTAGAGCTGGAAATTATACTTTTGAAAAGGTTAGCGAATTCAGGTATCTAGGCGCAACTATAAATGATAGAAACGAAATTAAAGCCAAGATAAACAAGAGACTCCATTCGGGTAATGCCTGATTCTAGGCCGTGAGTAAATTACTAAAGTCAAGGCTGCTGTCAAAAAACGTCAAAATAAGGATATATAGGACTATAATACTGCAGATGGTTCTGTACGGGTGCGAAACGTGGGCGCTTACTAAAGCGGAGGAAAACCGTTTTAGGGTTCTCGAAAATAAGGTTCTGCGAAAAATATACGGGCCGAAGAAAGATGAGGAAACCGGGGAATGGAGGAAACTGCACAATGACGAATTCCACAATCGGCACGCGTCACCGAATATTAACAGACTAGTAATATCGCGCTGGTTAGGGTGGGCAGGACACGTAGCAAGAATGGGAGACGACCGTACGGCTGCAGCGCGGATTATGAAGGGCAAGTTAAATGTAACATGACCTCTAGGTAGGCCTAGACGCGGATGGGAAGATAATGTGAAAGTGGATCTAATAGAAATCAGGCGGGAGGGTGCTTCATGGGTGGATTTAGCACAAGATAGGGATGCGTGGAAGACTTGTGTAGATGAGGCAATAAACTTACGAGTTCCAAGTGCCACTTAAAGAAAAAAAAAATAGGAAACGATCTCCAAAGTTTCATCAAAATCCGAATCTAAACTCCCTGGTCTCTCCTTATTAGCCTTGGTATAAACTTATTTTTATAAAATATTTTTAATCAAATAAAGCTTTTGTTTGTTCAAAAATGTTTTATAACGTGCATTCTATGACGTCGATATTATGGCGAAAAATAACTTTAGCGAGAGCGATAGAAAGAGAAAAAGCGCTTGCACAGCGTGCTTGGTCAATAACTTCTTTTGTCTGTCGTATTGGATTGCCCATTTTGTATTTTAGAAATAAATCCCTTTATACCAAGTGGTAAAAGAAGCGATCTAATACAAACATTTATGGCTAACGGGGTTTAATTTAATGCGATGAAAAATTTTGGTATTGACATTTGTACTTATCAATGGTGGCTAAAAATTAAGCAAGTGATTTTCTGTTATTTATCATGTGCCATAACGCTGACGAGATTTTTGTATGTACATGCCCGACGAACATTTATTCGTTTCACGTGTTTTAAGAGGATGCGTCAGACCTACTTTACCCACGGGTGGAAAATACATAGCAAAACACTCGAATTGTTATCAGAATCGAAAATTAGCATAATCACGTAATTGCTAATTTTCGAAAATCAACAGTTTAGGTAATGTATACATTTCAGAAATTAACTGTTATAGAACAGTTAAAACTCAATAAAAGAAGTTATTATAATATTTTGAATTTAATGTTCGAAAAACTAAGCTTACTTATTTTGAATTCGATAATTACAACAAATTAAAAAATTACTGTTACTCAATATAATTAATACTGAATTAATAAAAATTAACTGTTGCACTTTATGTTATAAGAAACAGAAAAATTAAAATAAATGTTTCTATATGACTTTCCTTTTAATATAAAGACAGTGCTTAATGGCAATTATATATGTATAACATGTGTTCAAGTAACTTTTACCGCATAAGAAAGGCAAGCGAGAAAGCTGTTGCCACCTTTTAAAATATTGAAACCTTTCCTAAATATCGGCAATGTTGCTCTCCCCCCCCCCCCCCTTTTATTTCTCGCGCCTCGTCGGTCACCAAATATTTTTCTCTCCCTTTTAAACACACGAAGAGAGTAAATTCTCCGATTTGTTACATTTTATATTGTGTGTTTTATTTGGCTATATCCTTCTCTTCATAAAATGGTTGGTGCAAGTTACCTATGACTCATTAATTTTAAATAATTAAAAGTGAGTCAACTTAACAGTGTGTATGAGTAACAGAAAACTTTATATCGGCGAAATAAGATTGTTAGGCCTCAACACATAAATATATATTTTATGACAGAACTAAATATAATATGTTATACCTGCATACCTTGTTTGTATATTTTAAGGTATATATATATACCACTTGCTTCTTACTATATCTATATGTTTAGCTTATCACGCAGTATGTAAACCACTTGCCGCGTAATTTCTTAATTTACAGTTACTTTAGTTTTTAGAAAAGAGAGTTCTGATATTTAGAATACTTTTTTTAAATTTAGCAGTTTTTCTAATTACAATAATTTTTGTAAATTATTGCACCATATATCAGCGATGTCGTATTATATCTAGTTAAAGATTTTCTACAGCGATCTAAAATCACAACATTTTTGTTCTACCGTTTACGTACTATTTCTAATTTAACATCCTGACCGAAAAATGTGAAAGGCTATAAATGAAAGACAAAAATGAAGGCCAATGGTTTAGTTAATTGCAGAGTATACAATGTAAATTTTAAATTCACTCTTTTAGGAAGACTTGATATAATTAATGTATTTATATTGTGAATTTCCAAAATAAATATTATTTTTTCTGAGGCCTTTTTTTAACTGTCTTTTCTTACTATATCATGATCTTGATAACATAACGTTTTAACATGATTTTAAATTTTGAACACATATCAATCAATGTATCATTTAAATCGTCCATTTGGTTGTTGCATGTTTTTTTTTCAATTTAACGAAAATTGAAGTAATTATAGCCATTTTAAATTTCACTGACGTCACGATGTTATAGTTTTATGACATCACGTAACATTATAGTATATCTATTTTTTTTTTTTTAATTTTTTTTCATTTTTATGATAAAACAAAAAATACGACCTAATTATTTTTTTCTATTCTACCTATTTCATGTGAAAAATCAACTTTTTATTCTTATACAACATCTTAATTCATCAATAACCCTGAATAACCATATCACATCTAACTATCTAACTACACATAATTAATATCCAAGATAATAGTCAGTAGTTTACATTTAATATCCAATCCACGTTACATTATCAAACGCTACCCTACAAACTACAACATTCTATCTCACATACCCACAACTAATAAGCATTAATCACTGCAATATTTATCGTGGCGCCATGTGTCCAGGTCTCTTTCGCGCTGCACCGGCGCAGCAGCTTTACGGATGAATGAGCGAAAAAAAAACCAGCGGAGTCCTTTGCATTTTGCCGGCGCAATTTAGAAAGTGCCAGCGCGAGCCGCGTGCGTTACGAATGCACGGTGGGCTCGAGCGCGAGCGACTGCAGCCACCGCCGCAGCTGACGGCTAACTGTAAACCACACCCTGCTTCCTTTCTCGAAAAGCCCCGCCGGCCGCGTAAAGCGAATTGAACTTCGATCGCGTAATTTTTTCTGCGAGACAGCTACGCCGATTATACCGTGCGTCGTTTAACTTTTTTTCTTTTCTTGGAGAATGGCGTGAAATTGCAAGCAAGCGCTATTTGAATTTCAGTTGTAGGCGTAGAGAGATATATCCAAATGTCTTGATTGATCTTTTTACTTTATAGATGATTCAATTCGTGGAATAGAAATTTGAATGAATAAATGAATCGCATGATTTTATTGACACACACAATAAAGTTCTCTTTTTTCTTCTTCTATATAATAATTATTGAATACCTGTACTATCTATAATAATCGGGAAACAAGTTAAATTTTTGAAAAATTAAGATGTACTATTACTAACTTATTCGTATATTCATATACGGTAATTGCTGCCTTTTAAATTTAACTTTTAATAATATTTTTCATTCTTTTTAGTATTCTCTGAAAACGTGGATGAAATATATAGATTTTGTTTTAAATAAATACATTATTTTACAAAATCATCTAAGCACAATGTGGAAACGTACAACGAGGGAAGTAAATGAAAAAAATAATATGTACTGTTTTTCTTTTATTATGAGCACGCGTTATTTAGCAAACAATCATAATGATCTAAAAAAACGGCAGCTTCAGAAAATAAAAACGCTTAAAGTATAATTAAAAACTTACAATTTACTACTATTTAATTTTACAATAACATATACATATGTACGCCTTGACAAGATACAAAAACGGGATAATAGAACGTATACATTCGATTTTCCTCCTTCAATTTCCAATTCCGCGCTTATAACCACAGGCTCTTCGATCGACCCAAACAATAATAATTTCTCGCGTCCTGTGTAAAACGCAGGCAGAGGCAAAGACCGCAAACGTACACAAGGCTTCGAGAATATAAAACGTCGGCGCTTCTTCTGCATGCGCCTCATCTCGCGTCATATACGAAAAAATACGGCAAAAAAAGAAGATGCGCCTCTCCTCTCTCGGGCTCGTGCATTACAATCTCGGCTAAATGATAAACACAATTCTATCACTAATCACTACTATAGATAATTACGAATCCGTTGCGTCAGGCCAGAGTATGCATACGCGCGTATACACTGCATCTCCATCGGCAATAATCAATCCCGCGATAAAATATACACGCAACGCCGCTGCCGCCGCTGTGGTACAGTAGAATATAAGTTGCACTCGACTTCAATGTCCCGCGTGAGAGTGAAAGTGCGCGAACGTGCGCGAGCTTGTACACGGCGACGATAATTTCGCACCGCGAGCCCAAGAGAGAGAGAGAGAAAGAGAGAGAAAAAGAGACACAATAAAACTCCCCGCCTTATACGTGTGTATGTGTGCGCGTGTTTTTCTTTTTATACGTTATACATACTAGACTCGAAAATCCCGTGAATAGAAAAGATATGAAGAGAGGGACGGAAAGTCAAAACGCCGCGCGTGTCTTCCTTTTATGTACTGTTTAAAAGTGATGCGTGTGCTTGGTGGGGAAACACAGCTAATACAGTGAAATAAAAGAAAGGCAAAGGGGTCTTTCGCCCTCTTCGGCGTCAATTGTGACGTTTCGAATTTTTTGTTTTATGCGACGACGCTTCCTACGGAACAGCAGCTGCTCATCGGATGATGTTGTATATGAGTAGGCATGCATCGCGGAGTCCTTCTTCGTCTTTATCAGCGTCGCGATATGACTTCACTTTAAGGGTATTTTCTATCTGCAATAAGAGGAAGAATAAAATAAATAAAGTTATTAATAATGTGTTTATAAATAACTTTTTTAGAATCGTTATAAGCATATTGAAATATATCATTTACAAATTATATATTTTTTTTAATTTATAAAACAGTTAGAAGGGGAACAAATTATTCTCAACTCTTTTGTGCCTGTTTTTAGGATTTTAAGTCGCTGATTACGAATTTTTACTCACAATATGAAATTTTCTAATCGAATATGGTAAATGAGAAACTGACATTACGTTTCAATTAAAGAAAAAGTACATTTTCGACCATCTTAATGGATTTCTTCTTATTTATAATTTTAAACTTTTTACTGCATATTCATAATCAGCTATCATAAAATCCAGTCTTGCTCAAATTGTACATAATTTTACATTTTCATCTGCCATGTTAAATAAAATATTTTTAATTTTTAAAATTACATTTTTTTATAAATCACTGTGGATTTATTCCATTTCATTTGATATGGAAATATCACAAAATTTCTGAAAAATGTTAATCACAAATGTAACAATTTTTTGTAAAGGAGTACCAATCCGTTTAAGTTTCTATAAATAAATAAATAAATAAAAATATAAATAATAAATTGTTCTCTCGTTTACCTTCAAAATAAACCCACCAAAAATATCAATTACTTTTTTTGTGGAAGCTTAAGATTTTTTAAGTAGTTGCATTTACATATCATATGAGGCACAAACGGTTTTAAAAAATCATTAAAAAATATGCAGCTATAACTTCAAACGTCGTTTCTCATGCTTCTGAAAATTATTAATCTTCAGTGTCGCAATAAGTAACACCAATAAAAAAGTATAAATTCCAATAACATAGATTCCCGTTCAATCCACTTTGAAAAGAAAAAAAAAATCAAAAATCCCTAAATCAGCAAGTAACACTCACCCCTAAAGGCCTCGCTCCTCCTCTTAATAGTATCCAAAGCTAATATCGTGCAGAGGCGCAGATCCACCCTGAGGTAGTGCGTAATCCCTGGCCAGCTGATCGAGTATGCCGCCGCCGCCGCTGCGCGCCTGTGGCTGGGGTCGGGGCTGCTGCTGGTGCTGGTGCTCCTGCACGGGCGCCGGTCCGAACTGCACGGGTCCGTTCTTGTAGTTGGGCTGCTGCTGGGGCGCGGGCGCTGCCTGCTGCTCGTCGTAGAGCTGCTGCTGGATGAGCTGGGACTGGAGGGCGGCGCTCAGGTGGCCGGGCCTGGCGGGCTGCTCGGCAGGCGTGAAGATGGGCGCGGGCCGCTGGGCGAGTCGGGGCTGCTGGGCCGCCGACGCGTAGATCGCCTGGGTGTGCTGCTGCGTGGCGTACTGCGGCGTGTACTGGGGCTGGTACGCGGGGGCCTGATGACGCGCGGGGGCGGGGGTCGGCCTGTTGGACAGACTAAAGGGGTTATGAGGGTGAGATTTCTTGGAGGTTTTTATAGAGGGGGAGTGTACGGGGTTTTGGGGCCTGAAGGCTGTGTTATGTTTGGAATTAAGGTAGTTGGATCTCGAAGTTTTTGTGAATAGACTCTGGTTATCGACGTAGAAGATATTTCAAGAAAAAGGATTTATATGTTTTAAGAACAGAGTTTGTTATATGCAACAAATTTAAGAATGCCGTTTTTGTTATCTTGAGGATTACTGAAAAGTTTTGGATAAGAAATTAATTTTTCTTATTTCGTCAAGAATTTTTTGAATTTTGTATCTGTATTTCATTTAAAGTAAAAATGTTTTTTAAGTACGTTATTTAGTTATTTAGTTCTTATTTTTAGTATAGATTTCTTTATTGTAATTAAAATTTGTGTTTTCGTTACTTATTTTAAAAATAACAAAATTTTAAGATAAAACACAAATAAGTAATCCTTTTGATTGTATACCACCTTAGAAGCTTTTTTTAAAACAGATTTATGTTATTTTAAATTTAAGTTAATCGTTAAACTGATTGTCGTTTGTCTTTTCATTTTATTAAATATTATTATTTTGCCAATGACTGATAAGTAATTAATAAATTAATTGATGATTATAGAGAAAATAAGATTTAACGTAATATTACATCAAAAGAAAGATATCGATCATACATATGTCATTGCAATGCATTCGCATTAAATCATGCTGTTTTAATTGTAAAAACATAATAGCTCGTTAATCACTATGATAATATATAAGAACTCACAAGTATATTTTAATAGGCGATTATGAGAGGAAAGTATGTTAATGTGAGATTCAAATGACAGTAATTAAATGAAAAGCAAATGAAATACGATTCTGTTCTTTTAAAGAAAGCTTATTAGAACATCTATCTTTACTATTCCGGAAATGAAATCACTTTAAGTAGTGCATGTGAAACTTTCAAAATTAATTAACTCTTGATTAGATAACTGTCACATATCCCTTATACATTTGATTATATGATACACTTGATATATTTGTTATTGTTTTCTAAGTTGCTGTTTTGTAAAAAGTGATAATTTTTTCTACAGAACCATTAAAAAGTCTTTTCAACTTTACTTAGAAACGAAGTTAGATCATCGAAATTTTTTTCAATACCGAGCATAGCTATTTCATCAATGTATTTTTACCTGGCGGGAGCTGGTCTGGCAGCGGCCTGCTGCTGGTAATCCTGGTAGTCCTGGTACCTCTGGGCTTCGAGAGCCTCCTTGCTGGTGGTCTCGTCGACGAGGGTCGGGGGAGCCACGGTGATACCCTCGCCGGACGGCTGGAAACCGTACTGATCCGCGCCGTACTCGACCACGCGCACCTTGCCGCCGTCGTCGACGAAGCCGTACTTGCCCTTCACCTCGCCGTTGGATTGCTTGGTCTCGATCTTAAAATGAAAATTGATTTATTAACGCATAAAATCGGCTAGGAATTTTTTAAAGGGGTAAAACTACTTTATCTTCTGAAAATTATGTAGGGTGTACATGACGATTTTTTGCGAGGAAATAATAAACTAGATAAAAATTCTGTTTTTAGATTTGGAGTAAATAAGCAACTTTTATCATGATTTATACGTAACCATAGATAATGCGTGGAGATATTTCAAACTACTTTTGTTTTTAATTGGTGAACTTTTGAATAATAAAAAAGAGTTAGCTACAAAATTACATCGGAAATTGTTGAATCATAAAACTCCCGTAATTCAACGGAGAATGTATTCGGAAAGAAATGCATAGTTCGCCTTGGTATAATTGCAGCTGCCGGATCGTTAATCTGGACTTACTACAATTTGGAACTAAAACCAAAGCAATTTTTCTTATTGCACTGAGTAATTGCAGCTGTGACATTTTCAATTGTAGAATAGGTTATAAAGAATGCCGATCAGCAATTTTGTAGCACTCACATCTGCAATATCTTTTTCGGTATAGTTTTGCTACTGTAAAAGTTTTAAGAGAATTGAATAAACTTGGCTTAATTTATACAGCAAGTCTATTTAAGAAAAATAAGAAAGACCTCAGATAAAATGAGTTGACAGTAAATTATAAAACTGCAATTACTTTTTCGGACTGAAAAAGTGATTTTACTTATAAGATGTTTTTTAATATAGCTTTGTGCTAAACTTGCACTTAAATAGTTTATGTTATGTATCCAAATTGAAAATTAATATTGACGCGATAAAAATGGATTTTCTGCCGTTATTGACAACAACTAAAAGCTTTATTACCAATTAATGCCATGTGAAAAAAAAATAATATTTGCAAATAGTTCTTCTTTAGACAATATTGCTATGCTCATTTGGGCGCATCAAGTATTATTATCTATTTTAGTGTAAGCATCAAATGAATTATAATTATTTTGGTCTTGCATCATAATAATGCCGGCAATGTAACCAAAAGCCACTATAATATTCAATTAAAAGTATTTATTTCCACATGAATTTGAAATTGACCAAGTATTTACTTTTTATTTTTATTAAATATTATAAGTGCCCCTGTTATAATACCGGCATTCTAACGCGAGACTACTGTATTAGCATTTACATTACCTTAATCTTGACTTGATTTTCTTGATTTTAAAATTAAAAATTAAAAAGAATTTCAGTCCAGTTTTAATTTCTCAATCACCCTTTCTATTTTCAAAATACTACTTCATATTCACATTACATTAATCTTACCTCGATTTTCTTGATTTTTAAATTAAACATTAAAAATAATTTCAGTCCAGTTTAAATTTCTCAACCGCCCTCTCGACATTCAAAATACTAGATATATCGTTGAATGGAACATATAACTAGACACCTTCTATGCTTACACATGAGATATGTCTGGTTTTACCACCCAACGATATATATCCCGAGTAAAAATGATTTATATATAATTATATATAAGTATATATAAAATCATATATAATTATATACAATTATATATGATTATATATAATTATGTATGATATCATATATAATTATATATAATTATATATAACTATATATGATTTTATATATAATCATATATAATTATATATATCATTTTTACTCGGGATATTATATAAAACCAAATACAACAACTCGCATAAGTAATGCCCTCTAATCAATCCTAAAAAAGCTCTTTATCATTAAATCCCACCCAACTTTATCCCGCTCATTACTCCATAACACGTCTAAAACCCGAGCTAAAAACCAAACCAGTTCGAATCACGCGTACAGTCCCCTACGAACCCGAGAAAAGCAGCCTGCATCGCGTACACACGCCTCCGTAAAAGTACACCAGCAATCAACATTAAACAGAAAGCGAGTCCGTATATACCATACCTTAAAGGAGCCGTCGGCGCCCTCGAAGCCATAAGTGTAGGAGCCGTCCTCGTTGTGCCTGTTGATCTGCTTGAGGATGGCGACGGGCGTGGGCTTGGGTGGGGCCGGCTGCTGGTGGCGCTGGGCCGCGGGCGCCGCGTTGTAGCTGCGCGGCGAGGGATTGTGAGCCGGTCGCTGGGCCTGCTGCTGGGGCTCGGCCCCCTCGTAGTCGCCGTAGACCTCGCCGTTGATGTAATTGCCGTCTTCGCTCTGGTAGCGCTGGGAGCTGGCAAGCGTCGCCAGCAGCAACGTCACCGCTAGCTGTATTTTGCCCGAGAAGAGTCACAGAGTTATATAAGTGAAGGAGTTGGGGGTAGATCGACGGAGAGGAATGATGCGAGCGAAACGTACTTAGAGGGGTTGGGTTTTTGTGTGTAGTTAGTTTGTAGTTTGTTGGGAGGCTTTGTGCTCGAGTGAAATATGCTTTTTCTTTTGTGGATGGAGTGAGAAGGAATGTAGGAGTTCTTTATATTTTGTTTGTGAAGTATTTGAGTAGTAGTAATGGGGAAGAATATCTTTTTTAATTGCCTCGTAGTGATATTTTGGTTTTTAGTGATTTAACTTATATATTATAATTGTTTTAAGGTAATAAAAACGAAATGGAAAATATTTTTCAAGATATAAAAAACAAGAAGTAGTTTCTATTGTTTAAATATTTATTATTTGCTATTAATAATTATGTGGTATTATTATCAATTTTTAAATCAAATCACATTATTTACATTTTTTTAGCTAAATGATAAATTGTAAAATGATATAAAAAGCGATTTTGTATTGATCTCAGCTTTGAAAATCTGTTAGAATTTGTTAAAAACTACAAATATCCGATGCCCTTAAATCCCAGATTACTCAAATTAATAGTTTGGATTTTAGAAATTATACCAGTAAAATGCCGCAAAAATGTTAATTTTGTATATATAAATTTTAAATATTCAAATGCCAATAATTTGTAAATAATACATTTTTACAAAGATATGTTTAAGAAAATTAAGTTTTCAATGAAATTATTGCACTGTGTCCTTCACATAACAAATTTGGCATGTGTATTTTTTGCTATATTTAACAATAAGGATTATCGTAATTATACAGAACTAAGGTTTAGAGGACAAAAGTTCAAGTAAATTATAAGAAATTTAAATGATTTACAATATTTTTAAAGAATATTCTCAAGGTGGTAAAGAAAAGATAAATTGCATAACAATTTTCAGTCAATTACTAATTGGTTTTGCATTGCATGCGAGAACTTTCACCATTTATGAATTGGCTCATTCTTCGAAACTATAGCGTGGAATTCCCTTAAAAGAGAATGTGCACTGTGAATTTGGCCCTGAAAGTGCAACCTTTCTCATATTGCATAATGCAAAAGATAATGCCTGTAGTTTATTCTCATTTGAACATTCACAAAAATACATTCAACGTGAATAAGTATTACATATATCTATTCGCAAATAAGAATTGGATATTTTTCCATCAATTAAATATAATATTAATTGAATACTTAATTGTATTCCATTGAACGAAATTCTATTACAGATTCTTGTTGCTTTTTATAAAATAATGAGTTTGCCTTTTTCCATTGTGTATTAATTTTATGTAAGTTTTGCAAAAAAAAACACAAATGAATTTATAGATTCAGATAACTATAAAGCATTTCCTTTAACCGATTTTACCTGCTCTAGTTCTATTTTGAGTAATTAAAACGTTCAGCGTTAATAAAAGTCTCAATAAGTACTTAATATTTACATAACACATGATATAATTTTCTTACTGCAAAACCACTCCAATCTACAACCCCAGTCTTTCTAATAAACGACCTCTTCTGCCACAGGAATAACATCTCAATTTTCTAACCTATCCACTCCGTCTTTCCCCCCTGTCACAACATCCAAGCCAACCTACCATCCTACGCCTCTACCTCCTAATAACTGCCATTGCTATCCTCGTAATCGGTGCAGTATCTCAGCGAGCTACGATTGCTCTGGCGATTCCTGCCACCACCCAACAATTGCAGCCTCAACGACGTCGAGGGCTGCTGCTGCTGCTCCTCGTCCTCCTCCTCGTAAAGTCGATTCTCGCGCGCGTAATCCAGGTCCTCGAAGCAGAGCTCGCGCACACCCTTCAACACGACGTAGAACAACAGCAGCTGCGCCACGTCCGACAGGATCTTGGCCGGCGAGAGGAAGGTGTGCAGTATGAGCAGAGCTATCGGCCGCTCCGCCCGGCAAAAACCCGTGAGCATTTTCAATTTTCCGATGCGCCTGGGCTTCACGATTCGGCGCGATCGTTCGTACTCGGGGAGATTTTTACGAGCCGCTGCTCATCGACGCTTCTCTTTGGGAGTGATTTGTAACCTAGGTGCGTGCGCGAGCGCGTGTTTTTAAGAAGGTTAACATTGAGGGAGAGAGAAAGAAACGAGAGTGCGGGTATAGGTGGTAAACGGGAGTCTTTTGTTTCAGGTAGCGGTGTACGTAGTGAGTGGTGTATGTAGTTTTTGGTGTGTGCGATTGTGACATCGTAAGTGGCTGTTGCGCAATGGGCTTTGTATTTATAGGCTGTACGTGATACGGGAGTTGGATTTTTTTTTCGATCTTTTTCTTTTTTGTACAGCGAGAGGTGATTTTGAGATATCGCGTAATGCACGCGCTGGATTAAATTGATTGCTCCACTTAGGTCTTGCAGCGCTTATTGTTAAGTTTAATGCATTCTAGCACTTTTTATAATGCAGCGAGCATTCCACTTTGTTTCATTTATTTTATCTAGCTATCTATCTTTTTTATCTTTCAAATATTTATAAACCAAATTGAGGGCAAGCTTAAAATAATAAAAAATGTATTGAATGGAAGATAAAAAAGAAAATTATGTATTGAGATTTTAATAAGCTAACGACATCTGCAGCTGTGTTTGAATAACTTAGTGAGCTGAAACCTAATAATGCATAAGAAAAAGAAGAAATAGAAAATGCACACATAAAGAGATTGTAATAAGTTATAATAAGTTACGTGATCGGTGATTACATTGAAGAAAAGGTATATCGATTTATTCCTTATACATTCATCGTATCTTAAATGGTTAGAGGTAGAACTTTACGGCTATGAGAGATCAAACAGTGTCTCGATTCAGCGTTTGATCGCGGCCAAACTATGTAATGAAATAGAGAAAGCGAGAAAAAGACAAGTACACACAAGCAGGAAAACGCAACAAGGAATCATTCGGAGATCAAAATCGCACGTGCTAACACGCAGACGGCCGCAATTGAAGAACTTTGCAATTCGTGCACTATCTATGGCTATCAACGACAAGTTAACTTTCTTTTTATGACTCTAATCTCCACTTAAATTATAAAAAAATAAATGATTGGAAATAACGCATAGTATAACTGCAATATATTGCTAAATGCTGTATTAATATTGTAAAAACAACGTTTCATACTCCTTTATTGCCGTGTTTATTTTATCTCTTTATTATTGTACCATAAAAAGTATACTTTCTTACTAAAAGAATTATTTTTATAAATTTATGACGTGTAACGACGTAAATACTTACTATCCTAATTTATGTAGAAAGCGCTTCTGATAATTTTAGATACCTACTTATCGACGAAAATATTAAAACTCGTCTTCATAAGTGTTTATTACAATGATTTTTATCGAATTAATATGCTTGTTAATACCTTAGAAATTGAAATATTCAAACGGTGATTATTTTATATTATTAAATAGTAATAAACTTTCCTAATTTACTGCTATGCTTTAACGTCATTTGTGTTATACGTAAATTCTCAAATTCCGTCAACTTATATTATGTAAGTTCAAATTGAAATGGTATACTGTATTTTATGAGTTTTTAATGTTGGTAGTTCGAGTATAGAAACAATATGTATTAAAATTGTCTTCAACGAAGTAATTTGAATTTAAAAATAGTTTGAACCACTTAGAAGAAAATAAAATTTTGATTGCATCTTCTTACGAAAGATACTCCTTTATTGCTTTAAACGGCACTATGTAATACTTAAGTAGGAATACATTACACACAAACTTCAACAGAGCATCCCAGCTTATTAAATACGCTATTTTAGAATGTTTTCCCGCCAAAATCTTGGAATACTATAATTGTTCTGTCTAATTCATTTCCCCAATACAGATTCAATGACTAAACTTCGACAACTTTCAGAAATGTCACAACGGATTGACATTGCGAGCAGAAGAAAGTGACAAAAAGACAGGTACAAAAACGTCGTCAGTTTCAAAAGTGTCTGTGCTAATCTGCCTCTAGTTCACTGACACATTGTAACATCCAAAGTCCGCAACCGCACGCGAAGGCCGCGAAATTGTCCGGAGTTGTGTTAGACAGGCTGCCATCGACAAAAATACCGTATAAACTGCGCAAACAAAATATTCAAATAGTCATATAGCAGTGTACTGAGTTCAAAATGATTTCACTAAAAAATATTTCAATTTTTAACTGAAGAAAAAATAAGAATTTTATAAAAAAATAATAAGTCAATAAATACAACAATAAAATAGTTATTAAAGTTATTTTTATCAAAAGTCTGAAATATTCCGTTAATCTTAAAAAAATCACATTCCAAAGTTGAAATTGTCATTTTTGTAATATGTTAATTATAAAAATATAAAAAAATTGTTATTTTCATTTCGCTTATTACCAAAATATTATATAAGTTACTATAACGATTAAGCGTCTAAAATGCGGGATTCATCCCAGATTAACAGAATAATTTAGTCCTTTAATAAACCAAAATATGACTCAGTTAATAGATTACATTACTTTAAATCTTTATAACCTTAAGATCATAAACACTCTCAAAATATAGTAAGTCTACATGATTGGGCAACCCTCCACATACGATTCAACAAATATTTACCAAATTTTGTAAAAATAAAAAGAGAAACCTCTTTAAACCTAGCCGCGAATAAGTCACAGCTAACTCAATTACGTCCCTTACCGCAAAATGAATCGAAGCATGATAAACTGTTACAGCACGCTCGCATCCATTATCCACCCGGCTCCCTGCGTGCACAGTCAGCTGCAGCAGCGTCGGTGCTCGTTAATGCGTGACTCGAACGCGAGCACGCGCACATGTCCATCGGGCGCGTATATGAATACAATTATAGCGAAAAGCGAAGGCGCTCCGCGCGCGCTCGCCTTCCGCGATGCATGTGTACTTTTACCGGAACCAGTGCACTCGATCGTGCACGCATACACACTCGATAGAAATATATACGCTTACATACGTGGCGCTACTTCCTGATCGGCGTGCCTTCGTTCTTTTCTATTTTTTCTTTCGCGATCCGGTTTAATAGCCACGTTCGGCAATTATGATTCGTGTATAAGCTACTTGCGCGTGTACACGCGGCGATTTGGTTGGGTGAAAACTGTCTCTCTCTCCCCTCTCTCGAGGTTGTGCAACACGCGCTCGCGGTTCAGGCACTGAGACCCTCGCGGTTAGACGGCGCTCTCGATTATATATAAAAGTTAGATTAATGTCTCGTATGTCCCGCGCGTTCTGTCACTTTTGCTGAGGTTTTTTTCTTCTTATTATTTTGGTCTGGTTTGGTTTTGATCTCGCGCCTCGTTGGCCGATTTATATTATGCTCGTTGGCGCACGCGAGATGAAGTGCGTTCGTTAAGAGTCGCTCGTGTATAGCTTTTACGCGCATTAATTTATTACGTAAGTTATGCAACTGGCGTAATAAGTTTATTTTATCCGTATCTTGTTGATAGTGGTCGATTAATGTCCCAAGAGAAGCGAGCAATTTCCGTGAGTTGAAAAGATTGCGCGAGCGACGGATTAATCGATCTCATTTGAATGAGACGTTTATCGATTATAATAAAAATTTAGCCGTATTGTTTAATGTATTATTAAAGTTAATCAACTGTTATGATAAGATTTATGTACATACAATTATGTTACTTATCCTCTATCGTTATTAAAATGGCTATGTAATATAAATTATGTGAAATAAAGTAATATTAAGCTTAATCATTCTATTAAGTTAACATGAATTAATTAAGTAATTTTATAAGTTATGCAATCCATTTACCAAGCTTAATGATGTCAATAATCATGATTATAAATCAATTATGACAAGAATTACTTTTATAAGAACAGTAGATGATCCAGTAATATATTTCAATAAAATTATTTGCTAGACAACTAAATCTAATAAATACAATAAAATAAAATTAATAAAAAAATTTTTTTTTTAATTTAAATGTAATGATTTTAATTAATTATTAATTATAGTTTATTCATTTTAAAATTTATTAAATTAAATTAATTATTATTTTAATTAATTAAATTACAATTAATACCAATAACCTAAATTTTAATGCTTCACTAGGAAAAGTGTTATTTATATTACTCAAGTTTTTCATCTTTAAAAAACGTAAAACTTTTACGTTTTATACTATCAGGGAACTCTTCTAAGTAGAAGCAACAGTCAAATTAATATTATCAACTTAAATTGTAAGTACAGAGCAAACTTCTCACCATTATACAAACTTCGAAATTCTACGTTTTATAGACCGTGTCATAAAACGTTTCTAATACATATAAATTCTTTTCGAAGCAAATTTCAGGCCGTCTTTTTACTCTTTCCATAAATAATCCTTTTTCTATCATGTAGTTTAATTAATAATACTAACAACGCAAATCTTAACACCAATTTTCACTCAAAAATGTGTTATTTGTACTAATAAAACTTTTCACTATTACAAACGAAGAAATTTTACATTTCGTATGTTAACAGAGAGCTTGTCAAATACAAATAAATCATTCTCCGAGAAAATTCTAGCCCATCACCGCGTTATCTCCATAAGAAAACCTCCTTCTCCGCAGTATAATTACTACTGACAACTTACAACTTAACACCAGAGCTCACTAAGAAAAATGTTATTTGTATCAATCAAAATTCCCACCAATACAAACGAAGAAATTATACATTCCATACATCAAATCCAGAACAATCCAATACAAATAAATACTTCTCCGAGTGCTCCTCTCGATAAAAAATCCTCCTCCACATCCCTACCGAAACTCTACAACCTCTAACGGAACAATCCCCACGTGTACGCAACATCACTGTGTACAAAATATCACCACGACGAAGCACGTGTCACACGCGTGTAATCCGCTGCACTCTACGTACCGTTCCGAGGGTGCGCATCTTGATCCTCTCTCTCTCCTCTTCACAAAAAGCTAAACCACGAAAAAAAACTCCTTGGGAACTCTTGCACGGACGGCCCTTCTGTCGAATCCTCCTCTAGTCCTGCAGCAGCGTCCGGTGCTTTGGCTGCGACGTGATCCGTCGATCGATCTCCCGTGTGTTTTGCGTGCGCACGAGTCCCGTACGTGAAAATGCACGAGAGCGTAGGCCAGAGGGAGCGAGGCTAGAGTACCGGCCTCGCCGCGAACTGGGGCCCTCATATACCTTAGCGGGGATTGCCCCCCTCCCCTTCCCCGCTCCTGTCTCTCTCTCTGCAGCTGAGAGCTGCATCCCCTACACGCGACCGCCCGCGGGAGGACTTTCACTGTCTATAGGATCTACTGTGCTGCCGGAGCGCTGGGTGTCTTTCTCTTTCTTGCTCTCTTGGTCGCTTGGTCCGCGTGGATGTAGGTGGCTTCGGTGCAATGTGTATTTGGTGTATCTTGGTATGGGTGGTTACGGCACCTTGCGGCTCTCCAGCCGAAAATGCGACCGAGAGGTGGTAACCGGTACCAGCTGGTGGTGCGTTGTACGGCAAGTGTGCGCTTGCAAGTGCGAGTGTGCGGAGGATTCGAAAACGAAGGTGGATTTGAATTTGGATGCGGAGCGAGTGTGCCGAGCGGGGATCTGGATCGGAATTTTTGATTTTAGCGATATATTTGGATCCTGAACTGGGTTGGAATGATGATAGGAATTGATTGGGATTTCGAAATTATAAACAGTTGGAAGGTAGGTTTAGCAAGCGGGAGTGTATCACGCAGGGACTCCAGTAAAATTCATACTATTTTATCGTTTTTTAAAACCCTTAATTGACAATTTTATAATTAATCTGAGTTTCTTATGAAAGTGAGAATATAATGAGCAAATCCTTAAAATCGGCGTTCCAAGGTACATACTTGTCCTTTACAGGAGGTCTATTCTATACCAATACCTAAAAGTATCCACATTATAAATAAGTATTTTGAAGCATTAAATTATTGTAGCACAAAAATCATAATCTTTAGAAGATTTTTAAAAACAAATTTTTATATTAGTTATCATTATGAGATACCTTTAAAAATGTATGAATATACAAATATATGCAATTCGATGTAAAACAAAACAAGCTACTTACTATGTCATGTAATTTTTTTTATTTTAACTTCAAGCATATACTTTATTTGCACCGAAATTTTCACAAAATCGTTAAAACATTAATTAAAAGAACTTTAATTACAGTATTTTTAAACGTGTATTCAATCTAACAAAAATGTCACACGGCTTGTCTATTCAGCGACCGGTTTACTCTGATTCAAAAATGGAATGATCGAATTGACACATTACATAATATTTGACTTAATGATTTTTTTAACGGTAGGAATTGTGTTTCACAGAAACAAATATTATTTTCCTTTCGATTAAAACGATACCAATATATGCTTTTAAATATCGTTTTATATTTGTTGTTTATTAATTAGACCATCTAATTACAGCAATTGAATATTTTTTTAAAGTAATTCTATTAAAATATGATTTTCTACATTTTTTCTTTTAATAAGTAGATCAATTAGTCAATTTCTCATATTATTGTAAATTATTTCAATATGGCGTTTTAATTATGAATTATTCTTTTAAAATTAAATTAATAATAATTTTTAATATTAAAATAATTATGTATTTCTGATAAAGTATAAAATCAAGGACGAACAGTTTAGAAAGTGGTAAAGATCTAGGGAAGACAACTTCTCCAATGAAACATTAGTAGATTAAACTACATGATTCCACGGGCGATGACGAAATTATCAGGTTACAATTGCAATTCGACCACCGTTATATCGATTTATATAAAGATGTGAACTACTTCATAACTGGACAGTCATCTTTCCATAATAGCCTCCACGAGCCATTTTGGATTAAAAAATCATAATAAGGCAATTATTACATAAATATTATGATACAGACCGACAATACCACACTTACGACCTTTTTTCTGCGCCTGAAATTACGCAACGACCCTTCGAAAAGTTACTTTTACCCTATTATAATAATTTACGAGAAGAAAATTTGACGTGCGATATTTTCGATGCTCCGGATAACATAATGATAACGTAATTAAGGGTAATAAATTTTGCGTAAAAAACGCCATTATACATTACACGTGTAAAAATAAATAAAAATATAAATTATGATTATCGCCACTGCCCCGCGGTCGAGTCCGTGCAAGGAGGCACACAACGCCGAAGAATTGCAAAACTTCGGCGGGACATTCCAAAAATCTCATTAAACCTGCGCGCACGCGCGGCGAAGGAACGCGCATGTCCGACCGCCAAAAAAGCTGTTGATTTTCTCGTGAAAAGTCGACATGCGCATATACACGCACCTGCGAATAACACCTCTAATTACGAGGCGCGAGCTAGTGCAAAACGTTTAACGGTCAGTAGTTGGGCGTTTATTTTGTTTTGCAAGTCAAATATAGCAAGTGGTAAGTGACCTGGACTATGGTCTGTTGCACTGGAAATTGTTTAAAAGTGTATAGGGCGTTGCGGGGAAGGAAATTGCGGGTATGGGTAAGCTTTTGTTCTAACACGACCTTACTTTTTTTTTGTTTTCATTTCCTGCTTTGAGAAATGGATGTTTTGTTGATGGAAATGTTTGTTACATTTATTGGCTGGAAGCAATTTTAACATACATAGGAAAATTAGACAAACCCATTCAGAAAATTAAATCTGCATATAAAATTCAAACCTATTCAATTGTTTTAATCATTTATATTTAAAATATATTAAATTTGAGTGATTAATTAAATTAATTGAAAAATTATAAAATATAAAAGTTAATACACTAAATATGGCAAGATCTCCACTTATGACACCTATAGCTTCTACTCGCTGACACACTGATATACTTTCATATAAAGTTGAATATACTTTTCAAAGATAGATCAAATGATGCTGCATTCGCAACTATTATTAAACACACATAAGCAACTGATTTTTCGACTATTTACCTTGAAAATATTGGGTTGACAACGCTTCACATAGAATAAAATCTGGCTGACAAAACATTCTATTTTTCCAAAATACTCTAAGTAGATAATTTAAAAAATCATATGTTCCACAGTTACGGAAACAAAAAAACAGCAATAATACGTATAATACGCCTAACGAAAGCTGTAATTTAAAATACTCAAGAAACATTAAAATATATTAAAAATAATAACGACTTGGACAAAATTTTCTAGCGAAAGTACCAAGCTAACCGGGCAGTTATATCCTCCGAAGTATTCACTCAAAAATTGCTCCCGTTACACAAAAAAAAGGATTTGAAACTTTAAAAATTTTAAGTGGACCTCGTCTCGTAACGACATTGCACTTTCTTCGCTCTCCTTTTCCTCTTCTTTTCTCACCGACGTGACGACGGTTCGCCTCCGCAAGTCGCACGCTCATTACAGCCGTGACTAAGTCGCCGATCGCGACCGACACTGAACCCCTGTAAGTATATGCACACCACGCAGCATATACACGGATATATGGGCAAATCCATGAAACTTAACATTTATCATTATGTGATAAAATTACAAATGATTCTTATATGTTTTTTTTTTTTTTTTTTTTTTAACGTCGCCATGTTTGTGCTCCCATGTGGTGCTAATCGACGACGGGGGTCTGCGGTGTGTTTGTAAACAAAGCACATGTAATTTTTACAGAGGTGCTTGTATCAATCGGCAGAGACTAGGATTCGAACTCGGGTCACCGGCGTGGGAATCCGACACTCTACCGACTGAGCCGCCGCAGGCCCCGATTCTTATATGATTATCCATTATATCTTTGATTTTTTTAATTTAATTTGCACACATCATTAGCAATATGACTGTATATTTACAATATAAACGGTTAAATGGTAGATGATACTATTTTGGACATTATTTGAAGAGCATACTTGGAATTTAGGAATTGAGTCAAGAAGGGCTATTTCCCCTAATACATTATCGCTTTAGACTATTAAGTGGCAACAATAAAGCAGTCAGAAAAATTAAGTTTTTCGCTAAACGTGCATTTTTTTATTTTTTAGAGTTGCCAAACAAAAGCAAGAAATTATTGGATAAAATAAAAATTTCTGAGTTAGTTTGTTTTTCAAGCGTAAACTGATATGGCCTGTTATTTAAGGATGTGGTCCATTCGATACAATTTTTACAGCATAAAGTACATATAAATACTCAGAAGAAGAACACTAGGAATACCTCAAAATACCCCTTAAAAGTTGAGATATGCCTCAATGATATGATTTTTTCGTAATTTTATAAGATATAGATCCAATACGTAGTAGCATTTAATTGCTATTTTACGTTTAATAACATTTTGCGACGGCCGTTTCAGTTACCGTTATGAAAATATGATAAAACTATGTATATGAAAAAAATTGTAACACATTAAATACGCCTGATTATATTTTTATAGAAGAAGAACACTCAAATTTTCAGCAATTATACTAAATTTTCGATGGAAACACCTAAGGAACATGTCAATAAAAGCCCCCTGGTAGAACCTGTGTAACGAATACTATTATTTAGAGTTTGTCAAAACATGATTAAAGAGAAATTACCCCTTGAATACCGGGAATACTATAAAAGATAATACGTATGAACTTTCCCCATTAAACACAAGGTATTAGGTCTAACTATACTAGGATTTTTCTACTTATTTTAGCGAATTTCAATCGCCTTTTTGTCAACTTTTCCTCAATTTAAGGACTTAAAATGTAGTGTTCACACCAAAATTTCTAGTGACGACTCCTGAATTCAGTGGATACTCATAATTTTTTACTTAAAATACCAAACTCTCTAGTATCGATACCTAAATTAAGTGTCCACAATTTAAGCATTCAATACCATTAATCTTTACTCAAGTATTTAGAGTATACTACGATTCTTGTGACGGATAATGACTTTTTTCAGGTTTTACATCTAAACCTTCGTCCCAATGCTTAAATATATACAACTGAAATATTTATTATGGAATACTATGCTTTCTATTTTTGACGCATATTTTTATAGTGCAAATAATCAATGTTTATTTTGTCAACAGGATGTTAATAATAAAAAGCGCAATACAGTCGAACCTCCCGGCACCGATACTCACGACACTGTTTCTCTCCCCGCAAGGCCCCGAACGCAAAAATTTTGTGCCGAATTTTGCATAGATTATTTTATTATAGAAACTTATTTAACATTACGGATTAAAATTATTTTATTCACGACTCAACCGTAATAGCCACTTTAACCAAAAGTAGTAGATGATCCCGCAAATCTACTTTTTACCGCAAATTTACTTTTTTCCCGCAGTTGTGTGAAAAATCTACTTTTTTGCCGCAAATTCATTTTTTTAAAATTATTATTCTTTATATTAATATACATTTTCAATAAATGCTAGTTCTTACCGAAAGTTCCTCTTTTTAAGACAATAAAGTAGCCACTGTTAAGTCGGAAATAAAGTTCTATATGCAACACGGGAATAAAGTGGAGTATTCCCTCGTATGACTACTGCCCTCGGGTATAATCTTCGACTTTCCTCCCTTGTTACATAATGTATTTATCTAAAGTTTCATATGAAGAGGTTAACACCAAATATTTAATATAAAACTTTGAAAAGATAATATTACTTAGTTTTATAAAGACCTTTATAAATAGTTTTATAAAACCTACTATGTTAATTCGTTATTTACTTATTATACAAGGCTGTTAAACATAAAAAGTTGTGTAGAAAGATATTAACAATAAAAAATGTTATGTATAAAGAGGTTCAAATCCGAAAAATGTTACATTCAGTATTGCAAAGAATACGTCTTATAATTTTATAAAGAGTTTTATAAAAGTTTTATAAATAAAACTTTATTTAAATGAATTATGTACATTAGATACGGTGCTCGACGTTTATTGGTCAGGGCGCGCCGAACCTACCTCAGTATCAGTGCGGTGGGACCGCTCGCCCCGAGGGTATCTATCATATCTATGACATAAATGTAAATGAAACTGAAGCAAAAACAGTTTTGCATGTAAATACTAATTTAAACTCCATATTTAATTTGACTTCTATTCTTTGTTATAAAAACACACACAAATTTTCAGTGTAAAACGTAATTTTCATTGTAACATTTTTATATTATGTATATATCTGACATGCTAACTATCACCAAAGTACATAACATTAATGTAGAGTCTTAAAACTGACTACTTATGATGTAAAATATTATTTGCAGCAAAGTATTTTAACTTAAGGTTACTTTCATATAGAATCAACTGTACACAAAGTGAATGTGTAATTCGCAGTCTGCACCACATTTTTCTGCACGAAGTCTGATGCACCGGGATTTGCACATAACAGATCGTTTACAACGAGATTTGCACACAAATATCTAAAAGATTCGCGAAGTGCAGGATTACGGGTTTTAGAAATAGTGTGTAATGTCACAATTATATTTTTAAAAGAGAGAAATCCTGTCAATCTGAATCGCACAGTTAAGTAACGAAATGAAAGGGATAACCAAGAACATATGCAAAACGATAATACCTTCTCCACACGAGCTCGAAATTCCCTGGATTCTCCCGTATACTACCAACGGTGAAATTCGAAATGCCGATCCCTACGTCGGTGTTCCGTCGGCTCAGTGAGCGTGTAATACCCGTACACATTGTCCCTCTCCTCGCTCTCTCGTCGGCATTCGTCCCGCGCAGCGCCGGCCCTCGTTATACATGGGCGCGGGCAGCTGACTTCCGAGCATGTAAGAATTGTTACGCCGTCGAAACATAATCTTTATATAATTCGCTCTAACGTTATAACTGGTCCATTCTCACTTTCCGGCGGCGGTCAGTCTCTTTGTGTTTTTTCTCTTCTCCGTGTACGGAGGTAGGTATATATACGTTTTTTTCTTTTGCTTTTCTTAATTCGAGCGCCGATCGATTTTATCTTTTTTAACGAACCCGTCGACTCACGCGCGGGGAGAAACCCGATATCCCGCGACGCGACGCGACGCCGAGAGGAGATCGCCGCGATGTGTTTAACGGGAAGCTTGCCGGGGAGATCTGACTCGGCATTTTTTTCACGTCAGGTGGTATATGTGGAGCAGGTATTATGATTTCTATTGAATTAATAAATTTGGATTTGGATTTTATGTAATTGCGCGTGGAGGTTTGCGCAAGTAAACACAGCTCGTAAGCATGTTGTTTATTATGGGGGAAGTATAAGGATTTGGGCGTGGAATTAGCCAAGAAAGTGTTTGACTTTCTATTTATGGTCGGACATGATATTGTCAATGTGTTTTTGAAGTTTTGTGTAGAACTATTTTTCAAAACAGTTACATTCATTTTGTATTTAATATATTTTAAGAAACGTTTCAAAGTAACATAGTAAAATGATCTAGAATTAAGATGGAGTGGTTGAAAAAACTACTAACGAGAAAAAAGTTGAAATAAAATGCTCTAATAAAAGCAGTTACATATGTTTATAGTATAGGCACCCAGTCATCAAACCAAATGAAAAATATTTCAATTTCCTTGAGTTTAAGAGATATATTAAAAATTGGTTTGGTATTCCACGGTAATTTCTACATATAGAACCAAAAATTTCATAATTTTTTCGTTCTTTTCTCTTCTGTAATAACTTTAGTGCAGTATTTGTGACAAAAAGTCTTTATAAGCTACTGTATAATTTATGGCCCACACATTTACGACGTATTAAACTTTCTAAACCATTCTACCTCATTTACCACAGAAAATCTTCACATTCGCTGAATAACACCACCAACATCAAGTAAATTACTAATCCTCTAAATCTTTGTTAACTACATAATATATTGCTAGCAAAATTCCATTGACTTATTTAATTTCCATCAAATCTTTGCTCATAGTCGCTTACATAGTTACACTCACAAAAAGCTAATCTTACATATGAATTTTAACTATTTCCAGCATCTCGTGAATTTCCTAATTAAAAAACAATTCTTAAGACTAATGTAACTAAATACAAATGAAACTCCTCATAACTCCCAAACATTGTTTTTTCCAATTATTCATTTAATTACTATAAAAATACTAGTAAGCTCTAGTCCGCAACCCATCGCTCCGAACGACGCGAGACACTTATTTCCCAGGCATCGATACCTTCAAAGTGCACCTAAAACAATCACGCGTCAACGTCAAAATAAACCTCAAGAAAAAATCCATCCAACGCACAACCGTATCGAGCGATCGATCGCAGCTTTCAATTTCTCCGTCCGTCGCGATGGATAAAATCGCGCATACCGATCCTATATAAACCAACTCCGCTTCCGCGCGCGGCGATCGTGCAACGAACTTCCAAGAGCGCGCGCTCGCGCTCTCGTTTCTCGCGCGGCCTACATGCATGCTCGGCAACGGAAACGCGGAAACGCGACCTCTCTTTTTCACTCGCACTCACTCAGTTTCTCGGTAGATAATGTCACTGGTTATACTCGTGTACGTCCGTAAACACAAGCAGTTTGAATGCACCGACGTCGGCATCGACGAGTGTGTGACATAAATGCGTGACGCCGCATGGGATGTAGAAGTGTGTAAAGAGCATTTCACGCTCGGTTTAACTGAGAAATCGTAGAATTTGAAAAAGCAATTAATAATTTGTCTTGTAAATAGTTTTCTTTTTAGTGTATATTTCAATTCTTTAATAGATGCACATTGCTATTATACAGTAAACTGAATCATCATTGAGAAAAATTTTAAATAATGATGAGTATTAAATATTATAAGGTATAAACGTAACGAATGATACATGCATCAGTAGATATATGCGGGGTAAAGTACGAAACGCGTTTTTTATAAATAGTATTCTGTATATAAATCAACTTGTATAGGAATTTGGATAAATCCACATAACATTTATTTTCCATTAGAAAGAGAAGCAAATAATAATTGTCGATGGCATAAATGTTTATTTGCATTTTATAATCACACATTTTACAGAGTAAGTAATTATCCATTATGTATGTAACATTTTTTGGAAGAGCAATTTTTATCCCATAAGAATAACATTGTGTTGTATATACGTAAAATAAGATAAAAATTGTGAAGATTAGAAATCTTATCCCTGGTAGAAATCTTATCGTGGCGCTCACATTCGCTATAACAGCCTTTATAGGCAAACTAGATAGTACTAGACTGTACAAAACTCGATAAATCCACACAGATCTACATAGTTCTCTCAATAATAATATGTACGTATAAAATCTACGAGGTTATATATTATTTATTGAACAGAACTTTTATTGTAAAAATTAATGTTAAAAAAGTTTAACATACAAGTTTTCAATTATAATAATAATATCTATAGTTCTATTCATACTATTTACATATAAAAGTAGTCAAAAAGCATATCTAACCTAAAAAATGAAAATTTAGAAATAATGTCCCTTGCATATGAAAAACAGTGATCACAAACTAATGTTATTGATTGATGTAGTTGTTTCTTGAAAAGTAATATATAAATAATAATAATATCATATGTACAAATATGTACTTTATGACATGCTTTATTTAAAATATAGAATTTTAATTTCAGAACTACAAATAATTTTGTATCCAATGTGAGTTCTTATAATACATAAACTGCTCATCCGTGGTAACATTTTCAAAGACAAACACATTAGTTTAACACATGTAGACGATAATTTTCTTTATAAGTAACAAATTACTATGTTTTAACTGACCATAGATGTCAAATGAAAGTGTTTGATTATAAATTAATCACAGTAGGAAATACAAAAATAGAACATATATATATATATATATATATATATATATATATATATATATATATATATATATATATATATATATATATATATATATATATATATATATATATATATATATATATATATATATATATATATAATAACTCAAATACATTATTTCTTTTTAAAAATAGAAAATTAATCAGTTGATAATAAATGTGTGTGAAAATAGTTTTTCTTACATAAACCATACAGGTTTTGAAACCAAGCCTGTATTTAGGTTGGAACATAATCAAATGTAAGGAAACTAATTTTTCATAAGCAGAATAAATATATGCACGAATACTTCATATAGTTATTTGGATATTCAGATTATTTTCTTACTTTGACTGTTTAATATATATGTGTCAAATAATATTGTTATTGAGTTCTTCAATACAAAAACTCGATGCATCTAAAATTTGATAACCTTACACTTAAGAGATTATTTACATATACTTACATTGGTAATAGGTGAAAAATAACATGTAAATACATTTAAATCAAAATAACACATAATAAGCATAATAGATTATGCTTCTGTTTCTTAAAACGTAACCTTTAAGTGGTTGTTATTAACTATCTAGTTTGCCTACATACATCTGTACAGCGCGAGATTATTCTACATAGATCCATAAAGTGGACGGGATAAATTTCTACCAGGGTACGTACAACTTTTTTTATAAGGTTAAAAGTCCAAAAAATAAGTTGATGCCGCGCTGTTCTATTTTCTTTTTGTGAAGTTATGATAAATATAGTGAGATCACTACTAGTACGGACCCATATAAAATTATTTTAAAAATAAATGAAGCGTATGCCTTCGATAAAAGTAAAGTTTTTTCTACAATTATGTTTTTAAAATAAGCTTTCTTTATATGCAGTTGTGTAGCCTGTATGAGGAGTTCATACACGAGATATATTTAAACAATCTGTTCTTTTCGAAAAATGAGCTACACTTTTCTTAACGTACAGTAACATTATCTTAAAGAGACGTACATTATACATAAGATTTTGACCGCTATCAGAAATAGGTATTTACCTGTAAGTTCAGTTTTGCACTTTAAATTGGAACCGTAAACTGCACGTCGTGAATGTAGCGTTATAACATTTGTACGAGTTATACGTGCAGTTTATAGTTTTCTCTATCATTGAACGTTTATATGGATATTATGTTTATTTTGACGATTAATAAAGTCATTTACGCACCAATCTCATTCGAATACATTATAAAGTTAAAGGTTCTGCGGATTTGCTCATGTACAAAAAATATTATTTCACTTCTTAATAAAAATAACCAATTCTCATAAAAAAGGTATGAAAATATCTAAAATTTTTTATTTACGTATACCTACCACTATAGCTGATACTAATATCAGCAATACAAATAGCAGTTTTTACTCAAGAACCTTCGAGGACGCCGAAAGACCAAAGAAAAGGACAAACGGACAGACGATGAAAGATACAGCGAGAGCGAGAGCGAGAGCGAGAAAGAGAGAGAGAGAGGCGTGGAAAGTCGGGGAATGTGGCGGCGGGGCACACGTTTCCCTCGCACGCGGGAAAGAGGAAACGGGAAGTAGCCAGCGCGCGCGCGAATGCTAATGACGACGAATGTGAACTTTCAAGGCTGCAAAGTCCGCGCGGCAGTCGACGGCCGCGCGTGGATACTCGCCCGCGTGCATATATTGGAAAAGTGCAACGCGCTGCAATAAATCGATATACAGGTATACCGCAAAGCCACGGCGAAATTTTACGCAACGAGCTGTGCTGTACGGCGTGCCGCGTTTTGATTTCCGTGCACGCCGTCGCGAAGGATAACGCGAACGTGCTATTATGGTGTTATAGGTTTTTGTTTTCTTTTTAGCTGTAAGCAGGTGAAAAGCCGAAGGTTTGCGTACGCGGGTGACATTTATGTAAGTGTCGCTGGAGGAAGTGTTTTGCGACGAAGATTTGGCGAGTAATGCCTGTAATGCGTGCATGCATGCGAATGTTATAGATTTCGATTTTGAACTGTATTTATGCAATGTTTTTGCGCATGGGATTTGTTTGATGAGCAATAAAAGCATGTATGTATTCGGTAAATTTAATAACTCTGGAATCGATGTTGAAAATTATTGAAAATAATATTAGAAAGTATAAGTTAAAGGGAGTCTGCTCATAATTCTAAGATCTACTCTATTTATTCTTGAGATCTCAAATTTTAATGCGTTTTAGCATATGAAAGATTTTTTGCCAAATATCATTCAGTTTGAGTCATTAGTAAATGAATATATTCTAGTCATAAACAAGACAAATTGAACCAACTTCAAAATGTTCCTTGTGCAAATGACATTGATGAAACCACCTGAAATTTTATTCGAATACTTAGTTGTTATGACATTTTAATACAAGTTATGTATTCTTATTGAAAATCAATTATTTAATAAGATGCTTCAATTTAAGTATTTTAAATATCTAAAAATTCAAACATAATTGTCAATAAAATAATTAAATTTATTAGTAACAATTATCGATACCATATATCAAGTATTGTTATTAAAATTATTAGGTGCATGGATTCAGTAATTTCATATGCGCTTAATAAGGTATGCCCAAAAGTCAGAACTTTAATAAAATAATAGACCACAGGATCAAAATATATAACGTATTTTAAATGGAATGAATATGACTTTCCATACATTAATGTGGGAGGATACACAGAAGCTTAAAAGAAATAACATTTTTTTTATTATTTATTTTGTATCGTATATGTGTGAAGAATATGTCAAAAAATTTTCAGACGCTCATTTAACGAAATAAAAAAGGTATGAGCACTTTAATTTATGGGGTCCCATATGATTCGCATGTATTTCAGAAACTTTTATTCGCTTTATTTCGTAACTCAATATTTCGACGTTCAAAATGTTCCATGCGTCTCAATTTGTAACCAATCGATCTGAAACTTTACATATAAGTTCGTATACCCTCTTAATTTGAAATAGTGAAAATTCACTGTTTCGCAGTGAAAACTCAGCTACTACATGAATTAATTGCTGAGTTCTCACTGCGAAACAGTGAGATTTCACTGCTTTACAGTAAAATTACCGAGGTTTCACTATTTCAAATTAAGAAAGACATATTATTTGAATATCAACAGAAGCATTTTTTGATTTGCAAAGATTTACAAGTTCTATACAGGTTACTATCAGCTATCTAAATAAAAAATTAAAAAAATTTCGAACATTTCTAACTAATAATGCTGTAAGTAGATAAAGATACATATAATTTTAGAACCGCTCAGATAATATTCAAATAATATGTATATGAATTTGTGTAAATTTTTAGATCGATTGGTTACAAAATGAGACGCGTGGAACATTTTGAATATCTAAACATTGAGATATGAGATAAAATGAATCAAAGTTTCTGAAATACATGTAAATTATATGGGACCTCATCAATTAAAATGCTCATATCTTTTTTATTTGGTTAAATGAGTGTATTTTGACGTATTCTACACATATACATTACAAAACAAATAATAAATTTTTTTTAAGCTTCTGCGTACCTTCTCACCTTAAATAATATAGATATATTTTATTTAAAAATTCAAAAAAGTTGATACAGATAATTTAAGAATATTATCAAAATAGGCATACTTTCTTAAATGGTCGTGCTAGTAGTAACATATCGGGGTCTAATCAGAAAACATTAAATTATACTATTCTGACTATTACTACTGATTCAACGAATACATATTAAAAGAATGGTCTAATCCAGTTCGAAATAGGATTCGAAAAAAAACATTCTTTCAACAACGAATAAAATATGAATTTCCCAAAACTATTCTTTAAGCTGTATTATATACATCAATAATGAAATTATTTAATAGCAAATACATAACATACCGAAACAAACTGTGTACGCGACCAGAATGTTTTAGCTCCCGCAAGCTAGACTAACACACAAGTCTCGTAATCAACGACGATAATACCACCTTAATGGGCACCTAAACAGTCGAACCCAGAAAAACAGTTGGAAAATCTGAACAGCGATTCAAACGATAAAAAGACGAAGAACTTTGAACCATTAGCGCGCGAACCACCTTGCAGTCGGCATGATAACCAAGCTCTGGACCCCATTGCTAATGGCTAATGGCTTTTATTGGCTCGCTAATGACAGCTGTGCTCTGCTCTATTTAGCCTACTTGTACCCAGAAATTAGGCGTGGAATGCAGCCGAAGGTGGATTTCACGCGAAACGGAAAACACTCTTTCGTGACCGATCAACGAGAGGCACGAATTATGGCTTTTTAATCAGCTGTAAATTTGCTCGTTATGACGTGTTAATTGCTTGTAACAGAGCTAATTATATAGGAGTTAATTAATCATTTTTTTTGCCGTCTGTGAAATGCATGCAGTTTTTATGCTGCATCAATCATTCAGGGGTTCCGATTTCTACGGAGGCGATAAAATTGTACGATTAAATACATTGAATTTAAGGTTCAGCTAGTTAAATATATCCTGTCTTGATAATTTCGACTGTCGTTTTTTATGTAAAATATTTTATTTATAATAGGTTCTTTCAAGTAACTTTATAAATTGTGCAACATGTAATGTAGTGAAAATTGTAGTTTTGAGTTATTTCATTAATGCTTTCTGTAAATAAATATGCGTATAAAATTAATTTTACAATCATAAATAAATGATCTGTCTGATAATGCATGGAAGATGTAAATAAATATCGTGTACTTAAATGACTCATCCAAGTAGTACACCTTCAGGTCAAAATACAAATCGAATTAAGGAAAATGCAAGGTTTTGTTGTGACCTTGAAACGGATGAGAGGGTCACGAGATGCAGCACTGAAGATCCGTAAAAGAAGAGCAAAATAAAGTGACGCAGACAAGGACACTGTTGAAGTATCTGTTACCGATTGACTTTTACCTTGAACTGTTGAAAATAATGCTTAAAGATCTGTAATTAATTTTTTTACCACCTATATTGATGGACTATAAATACATTTTGTTAGTTACTACAAAGAAATTTCTATAGTTTTACTTATCTATCTCAATATAAAGTCTATTTATCTTAATACAATAAAGAACTGTATTATACATTAATTAATGTAATTATCTTTGTCGCAAGTCTGGGAATAAGGACAAGTAAATATAGGTGAGTGGGTCTTTAAACTAAGTAATGAAAATTTTGGAATACAATCTAATACTCTTTTAACTTTATACTTATCAGTTTTATTTATATTGTTTTAAAATAGAAAAACTAGAGTATGTTTAAGATTTTATAATATTTATACTAACAAGGAGAGTATCAGGGGACTGGATCACGGATCTTGCTGAAACTTTAGGATATATTTTCTTGTACCTCAAAGTGAAGACTTTGCATGGTAAGAAAGTCTAACGCCTTAACAATTACAAGATACAGATGGAAACGTTAACATTGTGAGTATATATATATATATATATATATATATATATATATATATATATATATATATATATATATATATATATATATATATACATATATATATATATATATATATATTATATATATATATATATATATATGTATGTATTCATATATATATATGAATTCTTTAACATTGTGTATATGGGAAATACTAATGTTTACAGCTATATCTCATGATTGGGAGAGTGTTAAACGCTCAAACCGCATACAAAGACTTCATTTTAAGGTACGAAAAAACATCCCAAAGTTTCAGCAAGATCGGTGACCCAAATCCCTAATACTCTCCTTGTGAGATGATTATTTAATTAAAATTCATTATTAATAATAAAAAATACTTTCTTTTGAAAAATTACTTAATTTCTTTTATGATCAAAAAAGTTCTCTCTTAACTGACGTAATTGATACATAGCCATATTTCCAACAATTAATATTCTCAACATTTTAAATGTCTAACATTGCAAAATTTCTAATCTATTCAAGCAAAGGGTAATTATGCCCTCAGATTTCGTATAATAGCAAAAGAATGGCATACCACGTAAAAATTATCGTCTGCATAATGCATCTCAATCATTCTGTGACGACAATCGACAATATCCCCCTAAAACGCTATCGCTCTCGCTGTCGCGCTCGTCCACGCCAAGTTCGGCCTTGCGCGTTATTCCATCGAGAAAATGGTGAAAGTTAATCGCCCCGCGACTCCGACATATTATGTCATTGCATGGATTTCGACTGTATATGACGAAATCTAAAAAAATGCACTTTTTGGGGTCCAGAAATCACAACAAAAAATTTGAATGCTAGGGTTTCCAAACCTTTTTTATCTTGTTTTAGGGGTTAAATTTTCAGGCAAATTAGGTGTTTTTTTACGGTTTTTAAATATAGCAATAAAAAACAGAGTTTTACTGCACAGTTAATAACTGTGCACACAAAGGTGAACAACTTTTTTCCCAAAAAGTATATAAAAGTAGAAGAAAAGACCTTTGATTTGAGTTTTTGTTGTTGAAAATGGATGTTCCAGTGCAAAGTTATGACCAATTGAAAATAGGGTAATCATTCGTTGAAAATAGAGTAAAACGGACGAATATTCCATTTTTTTGCAGAATCTGAGATTTTTGACGAATTATTACCCTATATTCAATTGCTCATAACTTTGCACCGAAAAATTGAATTTCAACGAACAAAGACTCAAATTAAGGGTCTTTTCTTCTACTTTTATATGCTTTTCGGAGAAAAAACTGTTCACCTTTGTGTGCACAGTTATTAACTGCGCAGTTAAACCATTTCTTTACTATATTTAAAAAACCGTAAAAAACACCTAATTTGCCTGAAAAACATAGTCACGTGCCTACTTTTCATTGTTCAAACGCGTTTTTCTTTCAGAATTTGACCCCTAAAACAAGATAGAAAAGGTTCAGAAACCCAAACATTCAAATTTCTTTTTCGATTTTTGGATCCCAAAAGTGCATTTTTTTAGATTTCGTCATATACGTGCACGGTATACACACCTGTACACGCATACACACTCGTTTATTTTTTCTTTTACAAAAATCCTTCGACGACCTTGCGAAATTCGGTCAGCGCTCTGGTTCCTATCGCTTCGCCGCGCGACGCCCAATCCCCGAGCCGAGCGAGCGGCTTATTACAAAATTAAGATTTTTCTGGCCGGTTGCTGCGAGCGCGTATATCGTTTACTCTCTGTGTGCATTCCCCGCATCTGATTCGATTTATATGTATACCGTTACGAAAGGCTATGCGCCTGCACTGGATCGAGTGCAGTGTCAGTCGTAAGGAACGTAAACGATTTGAAATTCGTGATTGCGGGTTCGTTTTACGGCGTCTTTATTGAACGCAAAGGTATATATTGATAATAAATTTCACGGTGAATCTGATGTTTATTGTTACAAGGGTACTGCGTGCACACGATGTGTATATATTTTTGCATTTTTATTGTGCGAAACAGTTTCATAATGTGATTAAAGAATATGTTTCATGAATGGGTATGTATTTTAATTATGCAATGAAGTGACTTTATTAAATGGTTATTGTAAAGGTAATTTTTTGAATCTTTTATGTATTAGGTAATCTGATTAATGAACTTAGAATATTGAACATTGAAATGATATGCTAGTATCGAAGATAGAATTTAATATTTGGTTCAAGGTTGACCATAATTTGCATAAATTGATGTGCAATTTATTTATTAAATGATCAAGAATATGAAAATATTTTTGGAGTAATAAAATTTGCATTATCTCACCACAAAAAAATACTCGATTCATATACAGGTTGTATTGCTTAATACTCAATAAAGGTCAAATGAAGATTCAAGGTTTCAAAGACACACTTTACTGAATAGCTCCAGTCCAACGTACCAAGTGCATAATTCATTACGAAACATTTACAAATAATTGTTATATTCACTATTTTGATCATAAATTTGAATCATTAAACAAGTGACGCATACTACTATTCCATTGTTCAAAATGGCATTGTATCTTTGCGTCACGTTACATTTCTTACGAAAGTTATGAAAGCCATACGTAGTTTCCGGTTGGCGCTCCTATTTTCAACATTATTATGCATTATTGTAGCTTTAACGCGCGTAACCTCATATAAGACACTTCAACTCACGTTACATAAGAGGAGACACTCGCGAGCTCGAACCTCGCCGAAATAGAGCAATAAATAAATTTTGCGTTTCGCGCCTGAAAGATTTACGCGCTCACATGAAATAAAAACAATCGAGAACGCACGATCATGTAAATTGTGCTCCCTTATCCGCTTTCATCTAAGACTTATACCACGTGCCCGTACCCGCTGCATGAAATATTTATGTGACGCGCTCTCCACATACATATATATAACACTTACAAAGCGATACCATTAATAGATCGCCTAATGGAATACGCCCAGATGAGGATGTAGATTATATTACTTGCCTCTTTTGCCTGCGAACGGAACAGAAAGGATCGAAACGTAACAAAGGCCAGATACCTGCTCTTGTTGGCGCGAAATTCAAATAACGCGAAATTTCACCGGAAACGATTGAAAATTCATCCACGGACTTGCATTTTATTGTTCGCACAAAGCATCATCTACATCTTGCGGTAGGGTAGACCTCGAGAGCCACGAGGTGCGAAAATAAAATTCGCACAGGCCGTGCCGCGGGTGCATTGTCCGTGGCAAAAAGGTATGCAAGGTCTCTGTCTTTCTCCGCGCGGCTCGCGAAACGCGAAGTGACCGCGCGAGGAAAAGGTCCGGCGCCTTTCACGCGTCTCGTGCATGCGCATTGCGCGCACCCGGCTGCGCGAGCATGCATGCAAAAACTCCCGTGATAAAGCGTGCGGCGTTCAAGTTTACAACGTTATCCTTACGTTATATCAATTTTGATATTTTAAAAGATTGGGTTACTTTCTTGTGCTAAATCAAAGTAGACTGGAGAATTCCAAAAATGGTTTTTTAAAAATAGATGTTTTATTCAAACATCTGAAGCTTTCTTGATCATTATTACCTAAGTACTTGTTTACATATTTTTCAAAATTAATGCACTCGTTACATCCTTCAGAGTGTTTCCTGCTTTTAAGTAAAAAGGTAAAACTTAAAACAAAATAAATGTTGGCTGCATGCTTATCTCTACAAAGCGTCATTTCCTTAGATATTTAGTTACTTAGCTAGTAATTAACTTCACCTTAATTTACAAAAGTACTTAAGAACCTATCAAATTTGTTTATTATACATTTATAACTCTTACTGTATTGTGTAGTAAAAGAAATTGACTGATAACCTTTTTACCTACAACAGGTATGGGACTGCTTTTGCATCGACTGTACGCTAACTGGGTATATGACAAGAGTCTTTATGCAACCGCAAGCACTATGAACACGTATACAAAGCTACAATGAAAAGCCGGAAAGCCGATGGCAGCCGTGACATTTACTTATTTAGATCGTCTCAACTTGAATCAGCTTTAACGCAGTAGTGCAGCAGCTTCTGCGCATAAATGCATCCTGACGTGCAAAGTGACGCTCTCTCGTCAGTCGTTGGCCATAGCTGCTCCCGCGAATTTACACACCACGTTTGCTGCGCTTACTCGTGATGGAACCGTGCTACAGCTACTGCTACTTACATGTAACCGGCGTTACGTCACTTTCTACTTTTTACGCGGCTACCTGTATATATATATATATATATATATATATATATATATATATATATATATATATATATATATATATATATATATATATATATATATATATATATATATATATATATATATATATATATATATATATATATATATATATATATATATATATATATATATATATATATATATATATATATACCACTGGGCGTGACGCCTCGTTTCGGACTTCCTATCATCTGCGAGCAGAAGAATAGGCGAGATACACGATTGTTATTTTTTTTTGTTGTTTCTGAATCGATATGAAATTTCTTTGATGTTTACAGAATTGTTTGAGGCTCCATGAAGGATTATGTAAATTGGGGATTTTGCTAACTAAAAATAAGCATTGAATTCACAAAGACAATGCGACATTCGTGCACATGTCGAAAAGTTTTCTCTTTTAGTTACCTGAAAAAGTTTTAAGCATACATGTATCGATACAAAAAAAGGCAATAAATGATAATGTACATTTTTTATCCGAGTCATGTAATGCTATATGTGATTATGCGTAATTATAAATATATAAATATATAAATATATAAATATATAAATATATAAATATATAAATATATAAATATATAAATATATAAATATATAAATATATAAATATATAAATATATAAATATATAAATATATAAATATATAAATATATAAATATATAAATATATAAATATATAAATATATAAATATATAAATATATAAATATATAAATATATAAATATATAAATATATAAATATATAAATATATAAATATATAAATATATAAATATATAAATATATAAATAATATAATTATTATATAGAGAGACAACGTTTGACTGTGTCTTCACAAAAATCTTATAGAAGCAACATGATCAATTGTAACCAAATCTTTACAGTAACTTCGATATGTTCTTTAACGATTTTTCTATTTTACGTTATTCTGCGATCGACAATTTAATTAATAATCATAATCTTGTAATGTACTTCTCATAAGCTTGTAAATTCCACTTCCTCAAATTTTGAAATATATGCGTTGGGAACTGTACGCTAGAGCGTATTTTGCATACTTATTTATATATATATATATATATATATATATATATATATATATATATCTCTACGGTATACCGTGCGTTTTTCTCTAAACTGCGGATATATTGTGGAGTGTTTTGAACAAATTTTGCTATAAGACTCATAAGAGCATCTCTCTCAGTTTCACAACTTAAGTTGACCCCGAGATAATCCCATCCCCAAATAACGGGTCAGGCCGATGGCTACCGGCTATTTTTTCAATATACTCCACAATGTATATGCAGTTTAGAGAATAACGCACCGTAGAATAATATTTGATACTTCTATTTTCATTATCTTTTAATATGATATAAAATGGAGCTTAAAAATACATCGCGTTCAAATACACTCCTTCGACGTATTGTAAAATGTGGTCCCGAAAATATAGAAGTCGTCGAGGAAAAACTCTTCGTGCTGAAACGTAAATGACCGGATTATCCTTTTGTTTTTCATGCGACGCGGATTAAGCAGAAACACAAATGCGTTTATTAGGGATACAGTGTCACGCGCTATTTTATTACCCCGAGCCGGAGACGGATTCTGGCGGCGGTCAACTCTTTAACCAGCCGCTCGCGCTACGCGGACATCTGCGATTTTTGTCACCATCCACGTCGATCTTTAACCAATAGGGTGAAAAATGTAAAATATGTTTCTTCTCAAATATCTAGCTATAAGTTACAATGCATTCTGCAGTGACAGAAAAGTTCAGAACCTTGGCGACGACGGACGGAAACACATCATCTCTCGTCCCAAAATTAAAAGAACCTATACACTTAAATCTTTTACATTAATTCTCAACTTCTGTCTCCATACAAAATAAGTCATCATTCAATTCAAATCGATATATTGTTTTCTCGGATTAGTTTTCGAGAAACAGCAGATACGCGACGGTGCAGGGACATATTAAGGAAAGTATGCAATACAAGTTTAATATTTTTAGAATGTTCGTTTTTATGTTGGTATTTTTGTTGTTTTAACGATTTTTCAATTATTGACCTTTAGTTTTTCGATTTTTATTTTCGTGTGTAAGAGATAATAGATAAATTTATTGTAAAAGCACTTTAAGAAGGGTACGGCTGCTTATCATTTATAACCCGAAATTTTGGACAAGCACTTTCCCATCTTTTATTATACAGGAAAGCGTCATTTTTAATTTAATCGGTTATATCTAAAATAATTTATGATGAAAAATCGTTGAAAAAATATGAGTCGAAATATCAAAAAGAATATTTAGTAAATCGATGTACTAATATCTGCTTACATAATTTAATTTAATTCAAATATTTAAATAATTTTAATAAATTAAGTACGGTGAAAAGAATTCCTGTGATAAGGATTATAACCTATAGTTGTTATTTTGTTATACATGAAAATAATTTTTTCTTTATTTCGGTTATATTTTGTAAATTAACCGTAGCATCTTACATTTTATAGATATGCTATACTTCTATAATAATTTGCTTATTAATAAACAATAGCGGTTAACATTAATATATTAGATCGAATAATTTCCTATAAGAATAATTAATTAAATTTGAAGAAGCTAAGTGCCAATGATTTGGCAGCAGTTTTACTTTCTGTAGCATAATTTACGATTAAATTGTATTTGCCATGGTATATTTATAATTCAGTTGAACGCAAATTATACAATGACTTAAAAATATACTGTGATAAAAACGATTTCGCAGCTTTTGTTTCGGATTCTCTAAAGATCTACCTCGTTTCCAACAATACGAACAAATCTGTGTATGCAGAACAAACGCAGCATTAACTTATACGACAGTCTTCAAGATTTATGGAAATCCAATATGCAGTGTACGTTTCCTGCCTACGCAAACGACCGGCGCGCACTTCGACAATCCAGAAACGCGATTTCCCCGTTTACGAGTGTTGCACTCCGCAAACAATCGTAACCGAAAGCTCTTGCTTATCTGGCGAAACACAGCAGAACGATCGAAGGGATTCAATTCGAATGGCCTCGCGTGTGCGCGCGCGCGCGTACGCACGTTTAGCGATTTTTCTCCCTCGGTTTCTCCGCCGCGGCGCCTCTGCGAATGATAAAAGGATGAAAGTGCCATTTGTCAAGGCGGGCGCGATAGATCGTGCTCTCGCTGTCAGCGCGCGGACAAAGCACGCATACCCGCTCTCTCGCGCCCACTATCACGTCTGTGGCTCTGACGCCACACCACGCCTCGCGCGAGAATGCCCCGCGCGCCCGCGCGCATTAGCATAGGCGCGCATTTGCATGCGTCTGGCGCGGAATCATCGAAGAAACGTTTTGCCGTGAGGAGATTGGGGCGGAATGGGAAAAGGCGACTTTAATAACGTGTGCTTCAATATTTATTAACAATAATGAAACAGGTACCCAAGTAGAAGTTAGCAACCGATTTCAGGCGCTCGAGGAAACGGAGGAACAGACGGGAGTAGATGACGATCCGAACAGGTTGTGGGGGGCTATCGAAAAAACTATAAAAGGGGCCGCGAACAAAGTACTGGGTAAGAAAAAAATGCCGAAGAGCAAACCATGGTTTGACGAAGAGTGCGAACTCTGGTTTGAAAGGCGCAAGAAGGCTAAATTAGATAGTGTACACAATGAAAGCGGTAGGGACGTAGAAGAATACCATGAAATAAGAAAGCAAGTACGTGTGATTTACAGAAACAAGAAGCGCGAGTATCAGAAAAATGAAATTAGAAAAATAGAAACTAATAGTAGGGAAAATAACCCGCGCGAGATGTACAAAGGAATAAACGCTATTAGGAAGGGTTTTCAGAGTAGATCGCAGTTAATGAAAGATAAGGACGGGAACCTCGTGACAAGCGAAAATGAACTATTGAAATTATGGAAAGATTATTTCGATAAGTTATTAAACGTGCATGAAAACTCCGAGGAAATGGGAGACGAAATCCACACTGCTGAACTCCATATGGACGAAACGACCTACAAAGAAGTAGAGGCCGCGATCAAAAAGCTAAAAAACAATAAGGCCGCAGGAAACGATTCTATACCAGCTGAACTACTTAAATATGGAGGCACCGCGCTTACATCTAAAATTTTTTATCTAGTATGTGCTATTTGGAGAAATGAAACAATACCAGAAAATTGGAAAGAATCCATCATCATACCGATCTTTAAAACGGGAGATAAAACAGACTGCAATAACTACCGGGGAATCTCACTTTTAGCTACCTGCTACAAAGTTCTGTCAAACGTAATACAGGCCAGACTCACACCATTCGCGGAAGATATAATAGGAGATTATCAGTGTGGATTCCGGCGCAACAGGTCAACGAGCGATCAAATGTTTACCATAAGACAATTATTAGAGAAAAAGTGGGAATATTGCGAAACTATACACCAGCTATTTGTGGACTTTAAGAAAGCGTACGACTCTGTCAAACGAAGCAAAATGTATGAAATCCTAGTGCTCCTTGGCGTACCAAAAAAACTCGTAAAATTAATTCAAATATGTCTCAACGGAAGCACTGGAAAGGTCCGAGTAGGCGGTAATGTATCCGAATCGTTTATGATACGCGATGGTTTGAAGCAAGGTGACGGGCTTTCAACGGTACTCTTTAACCTGACGCTAGAGCATGTTGTTAGAAAAATGCAGGCTAGCGAGCTAGGCGCAACACTCAACGGAACAACGCAAATTTTAGGCTATGCGGATGACTTGGATATAGTGGGAGATAATGGTGAAACGGTGGCGAGAAATGCGGAAATCCTTATAAATGCGGCTAAAAACACGGGGTTAGAAGTGAGCGAATCGAAAACGAAATATATGATCATGGAGAAACTGGGCATTCGCGAAGCAGAGGGGGATCTCAGAGTCGGAAATTTCACTTTTGAAAAGGTTAGCGAATTCAGATATTTAGGTACAACTATAAATGATCGAAACGAAATTAAAGCCGAGATTAATAAGAGACTTCATTCGGGTAATGCCTGCTTCTACGCTGTGAACAGATTACTTAAGTCAAAGCTACTGTCGAAAAATGTCAAAATAAGGATATATAGGACTATAATAATGCCGGTAATCTTGTATGGGTGCGAAACCTGGGCGCTCACTAAAGCGGAAGAAAATCGTTTTAGGGTATTTGAAAATAAGGTTCTGCGGAAAATATACGGGCCAAAGAAAGATGAGGAAACTGGGGAGTGGAGGAAACTGCACAATGACGAGCTACATAATTTGTACGCGTCACCAAATATTAACAGAATAATAAAATCACGGAGACTAAGATGGGCAGGGCACGTGGCAAGAATGGGCGATGATCGTACAGTAGCGCGCACAATGAAAGGAAAACCGAAAGCAACGCGACCTCTTGGTAGACCTAGACGCAGATGGGAGGATAACGTAAAATCAGACGTAACTGAAATTGGGCGGGAAGGCGCGAAATGGATGGGGTTGGCACAAAATAGGGAAACGTGGAAGGCTTGCGTAGATGAGGCGATGAACTTTCGAGTTCGAAATGCCATTTAAAAAAAAAAAAAAAAAAAAAATGAAACAGGTACAATTGTAAAAATATTTTCAAAATTAATTTTAGTGGAATCTAAAATGGATCGTATATTTTTAAAATGACATAAGTCCAAATTTTGTTAATTTTGAGATAATGGATGATTTGTAATCTTTGCGTGTATATTACGATATCCTAGAGTATTACAAATATTATGACTGTTCTAACGTGCTAATTTTACGCTAGTACAGTCTGTATATTTTTAAAAAAGCTTAAGTGCATGAACCTAAGCTCTTTTAAAAATATACAGAAATTATTTCTTAACAATATATTATTTTTATAATATAAATAAGCATTGAAATGTGAACGGCGTTTGAATTTATATTAAAAAAGCGATTGAAAACTAATAAATAAGAACTGATTTTGAAGAAGAAAAATACGTACCAAGTGAACATATCAACTTTCTTAATAAAATTTCAAGATGAATAAGATCTGACAATCGCAATGATTTAGATGATGAATCAATACCATAAAATCTGTATTTGTATTATACACTATACAATAATTGTATATTGACATGTATAAAAATCATTTTATATTACGTGAAAAATCATATAAAACATCATGATTGTGATTATTTATATGATTCTTTATCCTTCTAAAAAATCCTGTCTGATCGCATATGGTTATTCATATGATTTTTTATGATTCTTTATAAAATTAATCACATGTATTATCAAATGAATTTTTATATAGTGAGTTAATTTTTTTTATTTCTTGAATTAAAAAAAATAGAATTTTATGTACGCAGAGGAAAATGTATTCCTTGAACAGCCAGATTCTTGTTGAGCGAATCAAATGTCTATATTGCTGCTGTATCTAAATTTTTCTCTCACAGCTATACTGATTTGTCTGATGTTTGGTGTTGAAACCTGAAAATGGTACCTTTAATTGTTAATTAACAAATTTTATAATCAATTTAAAAAATCGACTCTGTTGGTCTGCAAACCAATTTGCTTAGATTCTTTGTAGAATTCTAGACTAAAAACGTTATTACGAATTTTTTTCTAAACCGCTTAGATTTTGAGTTAAAAATACCCAAAGTTTTAAAAATCGCGATTTTCTGATAATTTGACGACTTATTACTCAGAGATCATTGACTTAATTTTATCTCTACATGGATTAAATTATTAATCTAGCCATACACTATTAGTGTGCTAGAATTTAACTTAATGTTATTGACCTATTAGTCGAACATTAGGACTTTATTTTCTCGCGCATTTGAGGCGCGGAATGGGCTGCCTGCCGCATGCAGAACCGCCCGTGCGCGCGTGTCACATAACGCATGGAAATAACGGCATAATATTCAACTAATATTAATTTAATATTACTTTAATTTACATTAGTGCACAATAGTTTAATTAGTTTAATATCACTAATTTAAACTATTGTGCACTAATAGTGTATGATTAGATTAAAGATTTAAGCCATGCAGAGATAGAATTAAGTCAGTGGTCTGATTCAGCGGGTCAAAATACATTTAAAAAAATTGGTGTTAGACGGTCTCTTAGATCGGTCACGGATCACTACAGTGACCAAAAAATTGAAAACTTTTAAAAAAATTGAAAAATTAAAAAAGAATAAAAATTTTTGAAAAAACTGAAAAATTTTGAAAAAATTAAAAAATTTTGAAAAAATTGAAAAATTATGAAAAAATTGAAAAATGTTGGCAAAATTGAAAATTTTTGGCAAAATTGAAAATTTTTGGCAAAATTGAAAATTTTTGGCAAAATTGAAAATTTTTGGCAAAATTGAAAATTTTTGGCAAAATTGAAAATTTTTGGCAAAATTGAAAATTTTTGGCAAAATTAAAAAATTTTGGCAAAATTGAAAGATTTGGAAAAATTGAAAAATTTGGAAAACATTGTAAAAAGTTGAAAAAATTGCAAAATTTTGAAAATTTAAAAATTATATTCTTATTTTAGAAGATGCACCGTAATTTTAATTAAGCCATTTTTCAGCATAAATTCTAATAAACTCAAACAGACCATATGCAAAATAAGAACCTATAAAAACAGAGAGTGGGTATTGAATCAGTGCACCCGCCTCGCCCCAGCTTGCCCTGGTCGACGACTAGACCACCAGCAGTAACCACGTGGAGCAGCATTGCATGTATTATAGAAATGGAGGCGGGATGCTGGATGATGGAGCGGTTTCTAATGAGATGCATTTTATACACGGATGAATAAAATATTCATGAGCTGGCTAGCTAGACGATGATTGCGTAGTGCAATGCACTTGAGTTATTCGTTGTAATGAGGAAGAGAATTGTTGAGATTTTCGTCAAGGTGTTTAGCCTTTGTTTTCCTTATTTGTCACCGCTGTATATTTTTACTGAAAAGAGCTAAAATTCTAATGTTGATATATGCATAGACGAAGCCGCTGCATATTTTAAATGTTTACAAATAATCTTTTTATTTTTGTAAAAAAATTAATATAATAAGACAAAGCTTGTCTTTAAACTAGATTTATTTTAAAATTTAATCTAAAAAATGTAAAAACATTATGTTTATAGTTGCATCTAAAGTAGTGGCGGCATTTAGCACCTTCTGCTACTTTTGAAAACATAATTATTTCAATATTTATAATACATACAAACAAATTGTTTGTTTTAATTATGTAAAGCTATAACTGCAACACAATGAAATTCATTCGGAACCTAGCACGTAGCTATACATATACACTAATCTAAGTTTTTACTTTTATTTAAATTATAACATGTACTGCTGTAAAATAATAGCAATATTTAGACATTCTAATCCGCAATCTAAATAGATGCCGTTGGCATGTTAAGTTCTTTAAAAAATTAAACTGGTATGTTTCAAGATTTCCTGTGTAGTGTATATGAATTTGCTGATGATTTGTAGGCATTTCCTTACATTCATAATATAATTGGTACAGTATGCGTCTTATTCGTAAGCTCTTGAAAACCGGATTAATCAATTCTTTTTGCCAATGTAAACAGGAAATTCAGTACGTATTTACATGTTATATGGAATTATCGAAACATTGTTACATAAATAATATACCGGTGTCGATTATCACATTTGCCAGAGTTGTTTTAATAACAGATTCATGAATGTAATGCATTAATTATGGATAATGGGGAGAAAGTTTAATATAATAAAAAAGCAATTAATTATTACCTACCCACTTTATTCATTTAATTTTCCATTTGGAGTAACTCTATCTCTCTGGAACTTTATTGTCTGAATCAAAAACAAGAACCTTCCAGACAGATATTTTCTCAAAATTGAAAATTAAATGAAAAAGTTGTTCTTTATATTTGATGGTAACAGGGGGGTTTAAGGATGTTCGAGCGACGTGGTCGGATAAAAAATAACATTTCGTCAAATACGTAGTTGATTAATATCTAATCTTTAATATACTCATGCTACATTGTACTACAGGTGGTACAGTAAAAATATTTATTTAAATAATAATAATTTTTTGATTTTTTTATTAAAAAAAAGAACAAATTTTGTAAAAATAGAAAGAAAATTTTTTTACTATATAGAGAAATATTTTTTAAGCGTACCGTTAAATAATTTATGAAGATTTTCATAACGGTATGGTATAGTATATACAAAAAAATGTATTTTTATGCACAATACAAAAAAAATCATGCAAAAACTTGACGATCTTTTACAACATAACCTTAACAATAGATTATGTAGATAATAAAAATGATTTAAATAAAAATATTTTTTTCTAAAATGAAAGTTAAATTTTTAATGTGCAAAAAAATATTATCGTTTTCTTAAATATAGTTACTTAGGAACTCTATGACTTCCAAATTCTAGAATAGTTTTATTTTAAGTCTATGAGTGTAAATGAATGAAAATAATCTTGTTCACATAATTGCTAACAATTCAAGTAAAATTAACATAATTTAAAAGTAATGAACAAATATAATCATCACTGAATCAGTAATGACAAATTGTAATATTATGTAGAACTTTTGTAATGTAACGGAAGTAAAATATTATCATGTCGATGGTTGATATTCTAGTTTTTTAAAACCATTTATGCGTTCGAGTTATATTATACAAATATCCTTTGATGATCAATCTACCTGTTTAATTGCTCATTTCATATACCATGATAGCACGTGAAGTTTTTTAAGTTTTACATATATTTATGTAAAAGTAGAATATTTGCTTATTAATTCATTGCTTTGGTCCAGTTGCCAATATTGTATGAAAGCGTATGAGAGGGTTGGCGGCGAGCCCGACCCATTTATAATTTTAAGAATGTTGTACTGTCTAGAGATATAATTCTCTAATTTAATAATGTAAAATAATCTTAAAGTATAAATCTAGAAGTAAAAAATTATATTTTCCATTTGTGTGGAAACCAATTAGTTTTAATTACTTTGCGCTAACAAAACATGACAAATCAACAAAAAAAAAACTGACATTGATATTGAATATTTTGAATATCCCGTTTAATACTGGATTGGCATTTTGTGCAAAAGAATCATAAATTAAATAATATCTCACGGCCGTTCCCATTTCAAATCATGCAGGCCGACTGCACCTATACTACTCAGTGTTGGGTAGTAACTCATTCAAAGTAACGAAGTTACCAAGTTACGTTACTTTACTATTAACTTTTCCGTAACTTCGTTACTTTCTTAAAAAAGGAACTTGTATAGGAACTGAAATATAAGTTACTTTCGAAGAACTACAATTTTTTCAATTACATGTTAAGTGTTTAATTTATTAAAAGTATAAACCAGAAATTTCTCTTATTACTTGTTTATGAGAATAAAAATTGTATAAATTATAATATGATTATTTTTCGGTTTGCATTTTTTTCAACTAAATGTTATCGT